>BLKR01010731.1:0-47596 GCA_011170035.1 Teleogryllus occipitalis | reverse complement strand
TTGCCACTTCTCGTGACAAGAAATGCAGTACAGTTACGGGGCAATTGACCATAGCAGTTCGTGCACCCGGAAACACTAAATAACCAATGAATCAATTTTGCCACTTCTCGTGACAAAAAATGCAGTACAGTTACGGGGCAATTGACCATAGCAGTTCGTGCACCCGGAAACACTAAATAACCAATGAATCAATTTTGCCACTTCTCGTGACAAAAGATGCAGTACAGTTACGGGGCAATTGACCATAGCAGTTCGTGCACCCGGAAACACTAAATAACCAATGAATCAATTTTGCCACTTCTCGTGACAAGAAATGCAGTACAGTTACGGGGCAATTGACCATAGCAGTTCGTGCACCCGGAAACACTAAATAACCAATGAATCACTTTTGCCACTTCTCGTGACAAGAAATGCAGTACAGTTACGGGGCAATTGACCATAGCAGTTCGTGCACCCGGAAACACTAAATAACCAATGAATCAATTTTGCCAATTCTCGTGACAAGAAATGCAGTACAGTTACGGGGCAATTGACCATAGCAGTTCGTGCACCCGGAAACACTAAATAACCAATGAATCAAAACCGCCTTAGCGGGGCGCGGAACATTTTCAGAATCGCAGAGTGCTGCTTGTCGAAAATCAGGTTTTACTGCGCGAAAAAAGGACTGAATGTCTCTTTCCTAACTGTAGTATATTTACATGTGTAAATGCGCCCGAAGGCTGGTTTGTCCTCTCTTCCGCGAGTCAAATTTTGTATTCCTCACACTTTCGGTAATATTTCTTTGTAAACCACTCTCAAGATAATTATGCACCCTGCCTGAGCGCGGACAATCCCTGTGACGGCAGAATTGACACCGACAGATTAGAAAATCTTAATATCACGAGGGAGTGTGGCATTCTCACGCCTAAAACCGTATCCCCTCTCATATCCTCTAGCGGGTCTTGAAGACACATATTGTCTTGTCCGGGATGCCTTCTGCATGTTTCTTTGCTTGCCATTGTATATTGACTACTTAAATACAGAGATGGTCTGATATTACCAAATAGAAAATTACATCTTGTGTTGTTTGTTACTTTTTATGCGCAACGCCACTTGACCTCTGAGCATTTCCTCTCCTGAAGCAAAAGCCACATGCACCACCAACTAATGAATAATGTGAATACAGTCTATAATTGTCGGGGGAAACATCTCTTCGTCAGCTGCGCAACAAAGATCGCATCGGTACAAGCCATAGGATCACACGCTCGTCTCCTTTGTTAATACTCAACCTTTAACATACATGTCACGCATGAGAGCTCACATACAAAATATATTGCGTGATTTCCTTCCTAATTTCAGGCACAAGAGTTTGTTTATGAGGAGACAAAAAATAATAAACAGTGGTCTTCGCCGGGGAAAAATTCGTTCGCGCTCAGATGGGGAATTAATAATCGGCGTAAAAAGCGCTGCCGCGGAGCGCCTTAATGCAGTAATTAGAGGAGCGAACCATTAATATCAGGCCGTGGCGGGCGCGCGGGCGCCACTGAGCGCGGCTGGGCGCAGGAGCGCATCCGGCTCTGTAGCCGACGGTGGGGAAGGGGGAGGGGCGGGTGGCGGAGACTAGGGGAGGTGGTGCCAGAGACAAGAGGAGGGGGTCAGTACCGGTGGGCGGAAGGCGAATGGTGGGTTAAGGGTGTTGGAGAAGGGGTGAGGGTGTGAGGGACAGGAGGAACAAGTGCAGGAGGAGCTAAGGCAGATGTTGGGTGGTGACTGGAAGGTTGGGGTGCGGTATAGCAGTCGGAGGGAGGGAGGGGGGAGGTGGGAGGACACAGGAACGAGGTTGCAGGGGCTTAGTGGACGGAAAAACAATGGGGCTGGATGACGAAGAATATGAGGGGGAATGACGCAAGGTACGTTATGAGGTGACAGGGAGGGAGATGACAAAGTGAGTAGGAAAGATTAGGGTGCAGTGATTAGGTGCAGATTGTTTTCAGCAATTTCCCCGATCAGTTCCAGCAATACACCAACAGACGAACCACGGACAGCGTGTGACCATTCCTTCGTCATCCTTGTTCGTTCCCCTTCTCTCCCCTTCCCCTTCCCTTCTCTTCACATACACTTACACTTACTAACACTACACTACCACACGTTTTGCGAGACAAGCGGGAGCTCAAAATTTGCCTCGGCTGGAGCTGTGCCTCGTTATCTGTGGGATGAGAACCTGCAAGCAGACATGTAGGTTAGCGCGTATCTCATGCTACAGCAAGAAGGGAGGCAGCAGAGCGAGAGGCAACAGAGAGTGGGACGGGCCGGGACAGGTGGAAGGACAAAACGGGAAGCGTCAAGGCCGGAAGCAGCACAGCGGAAAGGGACCGGGCATAGTGAAAAACGCCCTACATTAAACTAATGCGCTCACACAACTTTATTCAAGTACTCCAATAAACTTATTTTCTTATTTTAATGGCATTCATACAAGAAGAAGCTGTCATTAAATGCCGCGCGAAGCTGATATGCCGCTTGCTGTGGTCGTACTTTAGTACTACAGCAGCTTCTGAATGCTTCATTTTGCAGGGCAGCATAGATCACGAAATGGCAGTGTGAGATGAGAATCAACCGCGCGACCCATTGGGCGCTCAGAGGCTCGGGAGGACACGACCTCACACAGCCCTACCACTCTCGAAATTCTTTTGGACGTATGAGTCAGATGTCTTTCACATTCTTCGCACAAAACTATTTCTTTAAATTAGAACAACCTCGTTGTAAAAAACGTGAGTGAGGCAGAGGCAGTTTGCGGTTAAAGTAGATTACTGGAATAAAGGGGCAGATAATAGGAAATTACATGGGGTGACTTAGAGGTAGATAATGGGTACTTTGAATGTCGGTGGTATTTTGTAGTAAAAGGCGCTTCCTCTCTTATCTACCTGAAAAATAGCTCTTGTTTGAGCATTACTCTCCAGCGCCAATAAGTGTACGTTGATTCCTAGAACGTCAAATACTGATGTCACTGGTCGTGTTCTGGCCGCTGTAAGTGTAGTGCAAGTTATGTCCTGGAAGGTGACGGTGTCCCTCCCCTGCTATAGCATGAGATAAGCGCCAACCTACATACCTGTTTGCCCACAGATAACTAGGCACAGCCCAGGCCGGGCAAATTTTGAGCTTCCGCTTGTCTCCCGAAACGTGTGGTTGTGTAGTGTTAGTAAGTGTAAGTGTATGTGGAGAGAAGAGAAGGGGAAGGGAATGCGAAGGAAAGGTCGCACGCTGTCCGTAGTTTGTGTGTTAGTGTATTGTTGAGAAATTACTGAAAACATTCGATCACTGCAGCCGACTGCTTGATTTCTCCTCTAGGTGGCAGCAGCTGAATTGTGCCCAGCGCTCTACCAGGTAGTGTGGAAAAATCCTCCACCGTTGGACTCAAATAACAAAACCTCTTGGCCAACGATCCTGCCGAGGCAACAGGATTGCCGCTGAACTGTCGATGCCGGTGCACTTCGCCACCACGCGGAACTTGGCTGCATCGGCGCGCGAAGACCAGGGGGCGATGTCGGCGCGTCGCGGCGCCGGCAGCAGGCGAGCAGAACACAGGTTCCCCGCCGCGCTGCGTCTTTCCTCTCGCCCGCCGCCTCAAAGGTCAGCGCCGGGACCCTGCCATTGATTAGATGAATTATGGGCTCCGGAGGCGAACAAATAGGCGGCGCGCAGCGAGGGCAGCCCCGCCTCGAACAAAAGGCTCCCCGTGTTTGCTAATTAGCAGCTGCCCCCCGCCGGGCACCGAATCCGGGCCACTGATGACGCCGCCAACACCCCTTCTGCTGCTGGCACCGGCGGCTCTAACAGCATCAACGCCTTGTGCTCTTATTCTTGTTCTTTTGACGTGCTGCCGCAACGGAACTATTTTAGTACCTTGTGAGTCGGTAACACGTGTCGAGAGTGGTAGCACCACCAGAAAATGATCTGGTACTCTGGTGGATTCGTGCAGGTGTAGGTGTCTTCCCTCTATTATCTGTCGCGTACAGCAACCTCTACTGGCATTCAAGACTAAGCCCCTAAAATGGCTCCCCGTTTGTTTGTGATGATGTGGGTGCGCGCATGCAAGCGCTTTTCTGCAGGCGTGCGCGCGCGATATCAATGTGTCGGTGTGTGTTTGCATGCGCACAAATGTCTGCGGGAATAGGAATGTGTATATCTATACACGTGATATTGATTCATTAACGAGAGGATTTACTTAGCGGTTTGCTTTGAAAGTCATATCGTCAACAATCAAAGTCAAATCACATCGATCAAAATCATTTTGGCTTCGTCCTCATTGCACCAATGGGTTCGATGTACTTTGGTGTATAGGAGGTGTCGGATACGGTGATATTCTCTGCGTACTATCGGATATTCGCTAATTCGCATTAGTATTCAGGTTTCTCCTTCAACACCTATTTCTAGTAGGAACTCAACTGTACAACGTTTTCAAACGATTCAACGTTTTTTTAAAATTTTCTCTACACATTTGTAATGTGATGAGGAAATTTATTTCATTATCACTCAAATTATCCATTATCAGGAAAATGCAGGGTACCTTGAGAGGAAGGAAGGAATAATAAAGGAATAAATAAACAAAGCAAGGAAAGAAGGAAGCAAGCAAGACAGGAAATAAGGAAGCAAGGATGGTAGGGAAGAAGGAAGCGTACAAGAATGGAAGCAAGGAAACAAATAAATATCGCGCCTATTTCGTGGTCGTTTGCTTACCGTTTTGCACGGGGGAAGACCAGTACCAGTCGAAACCACATAAATAATCATAGAGTGGTGTTCTACAGAACTCGTCTGCAGTGACGCAATTTGTCTCATCTAATTATCTGTTCTCATAAATAATCTTAACATTTTCATCTAAAGAAAGGATATCGCGATCTACGAAGCAAAATGAGTCAGTAATATTACGTAACTATTGCAGCCGGTGAAGTTTTGGTCTTACCCGCAGCCGTCGCTGCCGCTTATATGAGCGTTGCCACTGCCTACATGATTAGAGACCTGAATTTCCGATTACCCAGAAAATCCGAAGCTAAGTACGGCCAGGCAGTCGACATGTAGCAAGTTGGTGTGGCTTATGTCGACCCGGTTGGAGATGTACGTATTCCAAAAACTTAGATCAGGCAGCATAAGAGTACATCGCTTGCAAAGTGATGTGTTCTATCTGCACATTTGTAATTTCAATCCTAACATATCATTTTCGTTCCTTGTTAACTATTGTAGGAGAAGAGGAAATACTACTAATCAGCCTTAAAACAGGGACATTTATCTGTGGAAAGTAAACAAAATCCTCCCATGGAAATAACCCATCCCGACTCGGGGCTGTAAACACGGGGGAGCGCACCAGGGCGGTTTAGGGCTCCATCACCCGGGAGACAAGTGTCCGAACTCCGCACAGTAGTTGAGTTGACGCACTGGTCTTTGCGTGAGAGCAGTAGCAGACCTCGTTCCTTGCTTCGGGGTCTCCGAACGTCTAGCGTCTCACCACAGTATGGGCACCGCTTGCAACTCTCCTCGCGCCCGATGCGCCGCTACCCACCTCCCCCACCACCATCAACCGGAGACGTGGGCATCTGCCCGACGAAAGCACACAGCTGGCGCTGGTGAGAGGGAGAAAGGGTTGACTTCTGTCACTGTCTGCGACTCATGTCGTCATGGAAGGTTTGTGTTTGAAGAGATTGATCGTTTCTCGTTTTCCTCTTCTTCCGGTCTGATTTATTTTATTTTCTTCAGTTTAAATCATAGTTCCCTTCCACATTTCAGAGTTCACATTAAAAGAACAATTGGGTGTATTCTTAAGTATTTAAGTACTTTAATTAAGAACAGTAGGTTATATAGCGATGAATAAATGTTATACTGTGAAATGAGGTGTCGTGCGGTGTAGAGCAGAGAAATAATGAAGGGAAAAATTCAAGGGTTTTAGTGATGTGTAGTGCAGTGCAGTACAGTAAAGTGAAGGAAGTTCAGTTCGGATTTACATTACAGACGTTTCTTTTCTTTTTCTTAGATGTTACTTGATGTTTTAGAATCGTCAATTTTTATATTATTATTATTATTATTATTATTATTATTATTATTATTATATTTGCATGTTATTATAGTACTTTATTTATGTAATTAACTGCCTTAGGCTTATATACAACTGCAGTTTAATTAATTTTTACTTATCTTTATAACAACATTTTATGGCAATCTTAACAATAATATTAATAATGGTAAAATAGTAGAGAGAAAGACTTTACGCAGAGTCGCAACAAAATTGTGATGGTAGGGTTGAATCAGCGATATAATTATAACATTCTTAAACGAACACAATTATTCAGGGGTCAAGGTCGTTACAAGAGTTATAATGATCGAGGGACGACAAAACCGCGAGGGCGTTTGGTCGCCGGAGATCGTTAGAACCAGTTAACACGCGTGGTACATACAATGTTTTGTTTTTTACCTAATTTTAATAATTCAGACTTACTTACTAATTAACTAACAGAGTTAACTTGAGTTAGTTTGTTTTTTCATATTTCCGTCCCATAATTCCTTTTCATAATTCCCTCCATAAGAGAACATGAAGCACCATTCAACTATTTTCATATTTCCCTCGTAAACACGATCCTCTCGATCAGGGAAGTTATGCATTGTATATCGAGCTCCGTATCGAAGGCAATAACAAGCAGTAGCCTATCAAGAAAAAATGAATAGTATGGTACATTGTTTACTCTACTACCGGGTTCTAGGTAATCTGATACGATATAACTGTTATGTAAAGAGATCTAGTCAGTGTCAAATCCTGAAAGAGTTAAAACTAAAATAAAGTGTCAGGGTAGCAAAAATGTGCAGCATTCATTCATAATTACTGACAATATGAGAATAAGAATTCCAAACCACTTCAAGATCGCAAAGAACCAGGATGACGAAAATAGACGTCAAGTCGAGAATATTATAATAATAAAATAAAATATAAAAATATAATAATAAATAATTTATAATAAAATAATAAATAACTGAATAATATTTGTAATAGATATTATGCGAGGCAAATTAGCAATGGAAAAGGGATTTATTATTATATCAAGGAAATGCAGTTTCAGGAATACGTGCCCGTAAATGTGCTACTAATGGTGAAGAAATTACTTATTCGGGGGGTGGTCAAACATATTTTAAACGAAAAATGTAGAATTTTAAAAAGAACACCACGAAGTAATCATCAAGCGTACTTGCAGTTAGCAGCATTGTTACGATGGAAATAATTAAAAACCGGTGCGTCCTAGACCCTTAAACCCCCCGTTAAAAAAGTGTGAGACTTTCCATGGGGAGAGGAGCAATCTATGATCGTTGTCTTGAGCGGTGTGTGATCACAAACGACGAAAATATTAAAATCTGTAAAATTAATAGGCCGTACATTTTGTTCAATTTCATCCAAGAGGAATAAGTTTTTCTTTTTGTTAATGAAAGTTTAGCAATCGCAAAATGTTTAGTGAGTGAACTATACTCAGATGCATTGTCGCGCATATTCATGGTGTAAGACAAAGTTCATGGTATGACTTCAAATTCGGGTTCACCTTTAAAATTGTTTTAAAATATCGAAATATTTGCATGCATCCGATTAGTGATAGAAAATACTTGAAAAATGAGCAGAAAAGTGATTTATCTCAGAAAAAAATACAACAATATTTTTTGTAATTTTATATCATATTTTTCATGAAATCAATACAAAAATATTTTCTCATCAAAGAAGGTCTTCGTGTAATTAATTTGTATTATTTCAGAATCAGATCAGACACATGTTAGTAGAAGTGTACTTCTGCTGTCGCTTCTTCCCTTCTAGTTTGTTCCTGTGGGAATACAAAGGAGCGTGGGGTGACCGTGTAGGAGGCCCCTGGCTGTGGCGTGCGCCATCCCAGGCCTTCCCAGGCTGCGTGCATCACGCGACTTCGCTTTCGATCTGTCCACCCTCTGTTGTTTCTGGGGTGTTCGTAGCCTCCAGTGCTGACCCTGGCGGATACAAGTGACCTCAGAGGAACTCAGCTGGGAGTATTCTTCTCGCAGACACTCGTTAACTGACCGCCGAAGGAAATTCCGAGCAACATTTGTGGCCGTTGTTATCTCCTTGTAGAAGAAAGGATAGTACGCTTGAACGAACCCAAATGCTGAGGTACACGGACACGAAAGTTTCGAGCATGGTGATCGAAAAGTTGTTTCATAGTTGAGGTTTCAACCTTATATTTTGCTCACATTTTAGAAACCATATATCTATACAAAATCAACCAGTTTCATTTGACGTCGTTACAATTGTGTTCTGAACATTAGGCACATACGAAAAGAAAAAGAATGTTGAAACGAAATTGTCAGATTAATCGCGTCTATTATAGGCTATTTGATGTGAAAGTTTGGATAAGTTGTGTTGAATTTGAGGTCTCTAATCGTGTGTTTGGAAAGGTTAGTCACTATGAGGAGCGTCATTATCCTTCGCTGCGAGCAATACGCTTGCGATTTTGTAGGATGAAACAGACGGCATATATCAGGACGTAGCTGAATCTTCAGCTTAGATCCAAAGGTAATCTTGAATCACACAGCGTAATAAACAGTAAATATACAATATTTTGCTCACAATTTTTGAAACACCACTCATCTTTATTGATGTGTTGTCGATTGTTTTTGAGGTGAGCAAAACCAGGCAACATTCCTGGGTACAGCTAGGCTGCTTCATCTTTTTGGTCTGGGGCGGGGGGGGGGGTAGAGGAAGTACCGAATTTACCACATTGGATAACTCATTGGGTTTTACCCTGCTCTCCTGGGTGCTTTCGTAGTTACACATCTATCCTTCCGATAGTGACTGTATTTTGCACGTGCTGAAGCCACTCAGTCCTCCATGATTAAATGTTGGCAAGAGCAGAGAAGAAACGGAAAGTTATGAATAGCATCGTGGCATTTACTTATTAAAGGATTTTCTATATTTTCAATAAGAAAATGAAACTGATTTAGAAGAAATAAATGAAAATAAGCATTATTTAGGAAGAAATTTACTACTCTTTCTGGCTGTTCCTCATCCCCATTTAAACTTTACAAACTTCCCAAGCGTAATTCATCTCTCCCCAACCGCATCTCATCCCTTCATGCCCACCACTACTGTTCTCGTGCCTGGCTCCCACCCCACCCTGCCTCGCCCCGCCCGTCCCACGGCCCGCCGCAGACCATCCATCCGGGCCAAAAAGTCCCGTGAATATTTACAAATCGTTCCGGGCGGCGAGGGCGAGCCGCTGTGCATTTGTTTCCCGGAGCCCCTTCATCAGCAGCGGCGGCGGCACTGACGTATGGCGCGCCGGACGCGCGCCGTTCAACTATTCATGTGACCATTTCCGGATGCGTGATTTACTCTTCGGAAGCGCGTCGCGCGGCTGGAGCACCCAGACCTCGGAGGGACGCCGCCGCCGCCGCCGCCGCCGCCGCCGCCGCCGCCGCTGCCAGTTCGCTGCTCGTAAATTTGGGCGACGCGTGGTCGACGCGAGTGGACGCTAATAGAAAGTGGCGTCGCGTTCCGACGCGCCTCGGTATTCATGGAACGTATATCTTTCATCGGAAATCGACGCGGAAAAAATGAACTCCGGCGAAATGGGAGGATAAACTACCAATGTGATGGCTGAGTTGTGGGTCCATTTTCATTAAAACTGCCTTATCTATGGATTAGCGCAATCTTAATTAGAAATTACCTTTCTCTTTCCCTCATGTTGAGTTGTATACAGAAATAATAGAAACCACGTTCAAAATTTCGGATATTGTTCTTCGAAGAAAATGATCGTAATTTTAAGAGTTCAAAATTGAGTATATGATGATCGAATGGTTCACTAAAAGAATGGTAACTGTTTGTTTTGCTTTAAATTTTGAAGAGAAAAACGTAATTTGAAATATCAGTTTTTATTCAGTAGAATAAAGCTATTAATTAAAAGCGCTTGGTGGATTGAACAATGATCAGTCTCTCATAAATAAAATGTAAAACAAAACTAGTGAGCTTAAAGCTTATAATACGTGATGCGAAATAAAAAGAATTTTCAGCAAAACTAGATAAACTGAATTGGTGAGAGATACAAACAGAAAGATACTTAACAAACAAAATATGAGTTATATTTTTGAGAGAACAAACAAACTTTCACTGATATTTTTACAATGTAATAATTATTTTCACAATGAAATTAAATTGTAACAAGTAATATCCGGTATTTTGTGCCTCTTAATCGTACGTGTAGTAACAACTGAAGCAAGTAACTGTATTAAGGCGCATAAAACAATTAAGAAACACGCTTTAAGTTTTGTTTAAACTTCTTGCCTCCGTCATAGGCGATAATTTCATGACGTTACTAAGATAATAATAGTACATTTGGCACATTCCAAAACAGGGAAGGGCCACTAGTGTGAATGTTTCACTGTTAAGATATAAGACGAGGACCATACCAGCTCGTCAACATTCATGGATATAACTTAGAAACCACATGGGAGAAATGAAGTCAATATACAACATAAAAAATATACTTTATAAACATTTTGTGAACAATGTGTCGCAAATAACCATTCTGAATGTTCCTATTCACGAGACAAGTTTAATACGAATATAGCAACCAATGCATTGTCAGCATATGCTTCTCATAGCGTGGCCTGCCAGCAGTGAAGAGGAAAAAGGGCCCGTTCTGGTCTCAAACGCAGTTCACTCGCGCCGAGAGGGCGCAGGGCAGAGCAGGGCCCATCTGTCGGCTGCGCGCGCCCTCGACCCGACGGGGTGTGGCGGGGCGCGAGGGGGCACGGGGAGGGGAGGTGACGACTTACAAGCCGGCTAGCGCCCGCACGCCTACCTGCCTGCACGCGAGGTCCTCCCTCGTTTCCCTGGAAAGCGGCGCTCGCGTTGACGGGGATGAGCGCACCGCCGGAAGATCAGAGATCTCGCAACCCTTTCTGACCTTTTTGGGGTTCAATTAGATATACTTTGTATGTTCGGTTTGTTTCAAAACTACACATGGAGTTTGGAAAGTAATGATACCAATATTAAGCCTCAATTGTAAGAGATTCACAAGCGAATGTATGCAAGGAGAATCTGACTTCCACCTGCAATCTTCGAGAGGTGGCTAATCAGACGAATTGAAACATTACGAGGACACGACGAAACTAAGTTTTCACACAGGTGAAATCAAGGCAATGCAATACTGTTCTACTAAAGATTGTCTAGCTTTCTGGAAGGAATTAAAATTTCTGGAAGGGATTTTCAGGAAAATTAGAAGTGTTTCTCTGCCAAAAACACTATTTCTTAGGACAAACTTGGTAATACATATTGCATTTACTGCATATTTAGGCATACATAGTTATCCGCACCAAAAAAACAGCACCGTATGCAACATTTCATTTGCCAGGGCATGAACAATAGAATAATTATAAAATTATTGTGAAAGCTTATTCGTAATCCGAAAACACTAAGAAATTCTAAGAAAGACACTATCTTCTAAGAAATTCTTTTGAGCTGCAACTTCGAACACATGTTGGGATTCAGATATATTAGCGCTGTTCCAAAGATATTTAATTTTTGTGCCCGTAGCAAAGAGATACACGCAATTTTGAACCCGAAAAATGGGATGTCTGCACGGTTTGATGGATGTATGAGTCATACATAACTGTCAGGTTAGATATTTACGGGCTGAAACTTTAAAACCATGCTTGAAATAAAATGTAATGGTACCTCTCAAGACATAATTTAGATATTTTAATTTTAGGTGGTACTTTACAAGAAGCTTCATTTTCAAGTCGACATTTTCAAACTTTTCTGGCTGGAATTTTTTCTTCGTTTTTTATCTTTTGCTGGAAAAGAAGAAAGTTCATTCATTGTAATTTTGTAAGAAGTGTGTAATTCTGTAAGAAGAAAGTTCTGTTATAAATACAATGTAAAACCTATTTAATTTTTAAAGTAGCAAAGATCCAATTTATTTTCGAAGCTATTGTAAACCTCCAAATTAAAGCCAGAAATTTCGTTCTCAGGGGAGTTTGTCCCTCCATTTCACATCTTTAAATAACTTAATTTTTTTTAAATATGAGTAGTTATTGAGTAATAACTAGTAACATTAAAAAAGTGAAAAGTTTCTGCATACCGCGCCACAGTATTCGTATTACTGTACAACTATTTTCGTATTACCACTTGTATATTAGTGCAATCGGAGATGCGATTCACGCTGAAGCACCGTTTACATGCGGACTACTCAATGCTCGCAAGAAAGCTCAGCTCTCTTCTTCACCGTTTTCAAAGAACTGGACTCATCGAAACGCGCGCGGACAGGCAAGTTGCCCTCTGCGTCAGTTCGTTGTTCTCTCTCAGTACGCAACGAGAAAGAAAATTGCTCCCGGTGCAATGATATATTCATTTAAAAATACAGGATGGTCATTTTAAGTTATAACAATTATTCATTGCATAGATTTACTTGTTTATCACTGAGAGTAAGCGTAATGTATGCAGAAGTAAAGTTAATAAGAATTAGTATGAGTACAAGTGCACGTAAAAATAACATTTTGTTTAAACCAATACATTTACGATAATACTTGGAAACCACACATGAAATGAAAACACAGTACCACTCTTAACAAGCATAGGACCACACAAGACTGGCTCCTGCACCGCACTGCGCGTTTCCACGGCAACAGTTGACTGTACTGGGCATCGACTGTCTACTATCATATCTGAAAACTTGAAGCACACCCGACAAGTAAGAAAGGAGCTGCCCCATGTTTACACAACGCCAGTCTCCGCCCTGTCAACTGTCCGTCATCTACTGTACTCGGTGTTTAAAAGCTGCTATACCGCGCCAGTGCGCGGCCTCCATCCTTGTCGCGGGTCTTTTTAAACTTATTAATCTTCTCTGCGCTCTTCTAGGAGCGAGCCTTGCTTGCTCGACCTCGCACGAGGCAGAGGCTCATCGCTGGAGCGGTCGTCGCCAGGGCTCGCCGCCGCGCCGGTGGCACACACAGCAGCGAATGGAAAGGAAGATTTTCTCGCCCCGCAGCCGGCGACAAATGGTGACATGTCCATTTGGCAAAAATTGAGTTCTTCCTTTGTTTTTACCTATAATTTTATTTCCAGAAAAGAACGAGAGATGTCTTACAATAAATTAAGTAGTATTCTATTCGTCCAGTTAAAGGTTATGTTGAAAAGTGTAAAAATTTTCAGTATTTTTCAATTTAATTGGAAAAGAATGAAGTGGCCCTGTCACGTTTTGAATGTTTGGTCCACAAATATGCTTCTAATTTCTGAACTGTTTAAAGTTTTCAAGCGCAGTAATGGAAATTCTGCCTCTTTCTGACAGTATTAATGTGAGTTTGCCTGGAAGCCTGATACACGAGCAATTGCCAAAAAAAAAAAAAAAGTAACTCCTAATGTAGCGAGTCCACTTTCACAATATTTGGTGGTTTGCAACGGTGGTTGCAATTTGGAGCGGGTAAGTCTTGACATCCTGCGTGAGCTGAGAGATGGTGCAGTTGCGCGAGCGCGCGTGCTGCGTGCGCCCAGAGCCCTCAGCAGAGGACCAGCGAATGCGCTCGCCCTCCTCCCCCGCCCTCTGCCCACATGGGCGCGCGAGCGATGAGCAGACGGCTCTCAAAGGCAGCCGCGGCCAACAACCACTGGGGCAGTACATACTTTCCCTTTTTGTAGTGATGACATAATATATACTCCATGCCAAACTCACCATTGGTCAAAAGCACCTGATCAGCAAACAATAATGTATGAAGGCAATCTTCATTAATGTATATTCCCATACCTCGACACATATTGTGCCATCTTTTAAGCTTGCAGAAACATACAACAAAGCAGGATTAAAGATCAATTTCTTCAAAACAAAATATACGGTAGGGGGGAAGAAGAAACGAAATCATAAACCAATAAACTGAGATTAGATAGAAGCAGTCACGGATTTAAATATTTGGGTGGAATTATCAGCGAAGAAGGAGATTCCAGAAAAGATCTTGTTTCAAAAGTCATTACAAGGACGACAAGCTATTAGAAGGTTAAACTCGCAGCTCCGGGGAAAAGAAATATCCAGGTCTACAAAGAAAATACTTTTTGACTCTGTCATACAAAGTATAACCCTGTATGACTCAGAAACATGGGAATTAAGAAAAAGAGAAACATGAATGAGTCTACAAATGGATTTTTGAGAAGAAGCTGTGGAGTATCTCAAAAGGAACATACTAGAAATGAAATTATTAAGCAAATGCAGGTTCAAAAGTCAATTATAGATGAATTGGAAACACGAAGGCTGAAATAGTACGGTCACGTGAAAAATCTTGATTGTGAGAGATGGCCCAGAAAGGTTTGTGAGTGGGCTCCTTAAGACAGAAGGAATAAAGGTAGACCCAGAAAGGAATGGCAGAAGCAGATTTGTAACGACATGCAACGAAGAAGTGTAGAAGAAAATGACTGGAATGATAGAGGAGTATGGAGATTGGGATACGAGAGACGGTCGCAAAAACTGTAAAATACTCGCAAGAAGAAGATGACGTAATATTATAATACTATCTTAATTTATTTATTCAGCTTTCTTTTCACATCATTTTCACTCATGTTCACATTCACCATTTAAAAGTATTTTTCTTTCTGAACTTCTCACCATCCTCTCCCTTTATTGCATCAGCTTTCCTACCTCAACTTCACATCGCAGGTAAACCTCCTGCAAATGTTAGTTCTGCTCGGCTCCGGTCATACCATTTTCTAGTACAGGGATTCTCAACTCTTTCATTACATTGACCTCTTTTAAAAAAATGGTTTGCTTTATCGACCTCTTTTATATTTTCCTTTAATGTCAAGACACAACATAATCACAATACAAATAGCTGCTCAAAAATTAGTCAAAGATGAAAATTACAGAAAGAATATGAATGTAAGAACCTGGGATAATTCACATTACAATGAAACCAAGTTTGATATTTTTTCTGAATAAGAAAAAATGTGTGTGTTTTGTTCCACGTTTCCTCTGGGCACAGTCGACCGACTTTTGCCGAAAGAAGCGAGGTAAGCAAAGCGGCTCAACTTATTACTCAATTATTTCCCCATATTTGTAATAACATTTGATATTAATTATTATTACTATCCCCCATTATATATATATATATATATATATATATATATATATATATATATATACATTAATTTTGTTTTTCTTTCTTTTGAATATGAGAATGTATATTTCTTCGCATATATTATAATCTGAAATTTGAACTGCTATTATCTGTATTAATCCCCCCCCCCGTCGCAATTCATTTTTGCAATTTTATCTGCTATATGTTCCTTACCTTTTGCAATCATATAATATGTGTTTCTTTATTGATTATCCTTTTTTTATGTTAATTTTGAACTCCTATGTATCCATTAATTGTAATTTAATTTTCTATCTTATTATGTATTTATTTATAATTTTGTTATAACTTTCTGTATCTTGTAGAGTGACGATGACAGCAAAGCCGTCGAAAGCCGGCTATCTTAATAAAGCTAGTATGTTGACGAAGATGACCTCTTTTATTTCTTCTGATAAGAACGTCAACAACACCAAATCAGAATTCCCACAATTTTCTGAATAAACTTTTTATAAGTACAAAGTTTCATAAATCTGAGCATTTTACCTCATCAGGTACTGTGAATACTCATAATATTCTTTTAATGTCTACTAATATTAAAAAGCACAAAAAATTGAAAATATATCCAAGATCTAAATTTTAATTTTAAAGATGCAGTGGAATGAACGTAAAAAGATGCAGTGGACTGCAAATCAAAGAATGGAACCGGAAAAGATTGGCTCGATTCGTATGATTCTAGGACCTCCCGAAGAGAGACGCTGCACTGGCGAGTGCTTTTGCCCTGAGCCATTTCAGCCAGCAACACGTTTTAGGCACAAGATTCCGATTTTCCACACAATTCAAATCTGCTGTAAATGATAAGGATTCCCAATAACTACTTGCTTCACAATCAATGCAAAGACTTCTTCGAAAATATCTACTTGTATTGCAAGCCTTACCTTAAATTCAGTTTCTGGAGGAGTTCAATGTTTCACGTTAAATGATACACTGCACGCACTCCAACTGCCCACAGTTCCGAAATACTGTGTCAGCGCATCACAGATGCACTTAGTTATACTTCGAATATGCGCTACTCATTATGAAAAGTTAAAACATGTTACTGCTGTGTGCTAGAGTTGTCGTCCTTGAGTCTCCAAAATGTTATGCCGTTCGTTTATAATGTGCTCAATGGCATTCCCTAATGATATGTTTCGGCATCTTAACCTGTCATTTTGAGACAGCTCGCTCAATCTCATTACTCCTACTGTCCACTGTTTGTTGCTATCCGAATCGTCTTTCGATTATTATGAGAGCTGAAACATCTTGAGGCCCAGATTCACGCATCGTCTTTTCATTACACAGATTAGCAGATCCTTTAAGGTCCACGACGCACCAAATTGTTGCAACTATGCATGTCTGGCAAAATTGGAACCTATGGGATTCCAGTCATGATAAATATCATAATTTTAACTATTTATTATGGGTATTATTTGTTGAGTGAATATTCATGAACTCTCAACGTTTGGTTGCTCTACTAAAGAAAAGCACCTAATGTAAAATAGTGTAAATGACTTTAAGAATATTATGTAAAGCATTATTATTATTATTATTATTATTATTATTATTATTATTATTATTATTATTATTATTATTATCATTATTCCTCTAATTCACGACTAAAGATGTTACCGGTCAGTTGATAATAGAGTCTACTCCGGCCTACAACCATCTTCTTAAGGAGAAAATTTAGGGACCGTAGGTCCCTTTACAATACTTTGCGCACAATCTGGGCTGTTACAAATAAAGATATGTCTTGCTCTTCTCAGTCTCGTGAATGATCTGGGAGTTTAGAAAAGAATGGGAAGTGCAAGACATTGTTTTATTATTATTATTATTATTATTATCATTTCTGTTTTGCAAAGGCAAACTTTTTAAGCTACAATATATAAATAGGAAACAAAAATAACCATAAAAATATACAAAGAAACAACCTATAAATCAGTTGAATAAAATGTAATTTGTAATAAACTGTACTTTCAGCAATAGTTGTTAGTCATCTAGCACATTGAAAATTTCTCTGGATAACCAATGACTTTGTGAATGTTCTTCACACCTACTCCTTGGAAGGCGAATTGGACAGAAATTACGTGGTGTTCTATTGCCTGAAGTACATCGCCCTCAAACGCACGATCGTTTGCATGGTCCCAATGGCCTTGAAGCATCTGGTATCTAAGCGTTTGTACTGACATATTCCAGTTCATACTGGATTACTTTCTCGTTTGTTCTGGCTCAGACTTCCCGAAGGTTCATAACCAGGAACGATTTTGGGCACATCGACCACAGGATGGATATTTTTCGGAATATACTCGGACCTTGCTTCTAACTTTCTGAAATTCTCTACGGATATTGATCTTATGTCTGTAACGACAGTGAATTTAATTCATTCGGAGGTCAAGTTTGGTCAGCCTTCCACTGATATTACACGAGCAATTGTAATTGATCATACTAATCATCTGATCCCACGACCGTGCATGTTGTTGATTGCCAATGATTAATTCTACGATGGCACGATGCCGTTTCCAATTACATCGCCTGCTTAAGCCTGCCAGGCTCGCTTACATTAAGCACTCCGACGCTCCGCAGCACCGTGACAATCCATTCGCTGCCTTTCGAGTCGCGCCACTCGCCGCTGAGTGATTAGGCCCTCTGCAATGTGGAGCAGCTCTCAGTGCGCAGAGGCGCCGCCGCTGGGGTCCGGCCCCGACTCCACGACGCGCCACACGAGCAGCACCTCTGATGCAGCAGTTGCTCTCAGGGTGCGCTCCGAGGGGCATGTGTTCAGCCGCACTAACGTTCGGGTGACGGCAATTGATTCTGCTCGTGGTCACACTCTGCTCTGTCACAGTGTGACCGCCACTTTCTGCCCGTCATCGTACTGCATTCAATTGCATCAGACATTCGTCTTCAAATGCAAATGCTTCAAAAACAATAATGCTAGGTGCCACGTTATGAAATCGAAAGTCTAGCACTGAGAGCTATATTTAAAATTAGATATGTTTGATATGACACGAGAAATTTATTTGTAAAAAAACATTACACTATTATTGCGTTCATGAGATAAGTTTCTTGTTTGGTAGAATCTATCAACAGTCCGTTTCCCCATTCCTTCTGACATTCGTACCATAATGTTGTTCTGATGTTCCTGTTGTGACAGGGAGAAGTAGCTCAGTGCATCTACTGATGTCACTGCAGCGTCTCCGACCCGGAGGTGCTGAGTTCGAGTCCTGACGGCGGCAGGATTTTCGACACTAGCTTTTCAGCTAGGTCAAATTCAGTCGCTGTCTGGAAGAGAATTATAGCGGTCGGCTGCTCTGATCGGTAGTTTTCATGGTTTCTCCGATCAACACCAGGCGGAGCAGTACCCTACCAAAAAGGCCACGGACCGCGCGCGATCTTTCCTTCCTCTCCCCTTTCACACATACTTACACTAACATGCACTACACTGCCACATACTCCGGGAGACCGGTCGGGAGCTTAGAGCTTGTCCCGGCTGGGGCGGTGCCCCGCTGATGGGAGAGTCCTGGTTAGGGAGTAACCCCACTAGTCGACGGTAGGTCGGCGCCGGATCTCGCCATCCAGCGGGGGAAGATCACCGCCATCTCCCGAGGAAAAACATGTGCTATACTTACGGAACTAATGACCAAATTCACGCGCCCAGAAACACGAAAAAATCAGTCAAATCTTGTTGTGGTACTTGGAGCCAGAAGTCTTCCAAGGGCTTGTCGTTCATGAACAAATAGAACACGTTTGTCTAGGACCATATTAGATGTCTCTGTTCGGCCGAACAAATCAAGATCATTCGATAACGTTATATCGATCTCGTGTCTGCCAGAACGCGTCAGTCACAATTTTATAATTTTATTTTCGGTCATAAACATATGTGCTCGCCCGATCGCAAATTTGACAGAAAATGGATATACTTGTACGTACTACTCCGCTGCTACTACTACGGATCTTCTCCGCTTAAGGGCTCATATACGAAAGATATAGACTATTTTACCCATATAGATTTGCGTGTTCTTGGTGTTTAACTTTTACTCGAAGTCAGGAAGGTTAAGGTCGCCGGCAAGATAACAAGCTTACTAGAGCTCGCGGGCACTTCATCCAGAGAAATTGGCGCGAGATTTAAAAGTAAGGGTTGTACAAATTCTACGGTGTATTAATTACTATTTTCTCTGTAAGGAAAATAAATGATCAATTAAAATAAAAACATAATTCAGTCCGATTTTTAATTTTCAATAGGAATACAATTTAAAAAACTAGAACAAAAGTGTCATGATTTTGTAATCGTGTTTACTTTAGAGTGATATAAAATCATGAACTTTCTATGTTCAGGTTATAAGAGTTAACAGACAAATATTCTTGTTAAAATTGCTGCCCATCCGTAAGCGAGAATTGTTATTTTGTAGAGACTTGTTAATTTATTTCACATTATTGTTAAATAAATAAATAACTGAATGATTTAATATCACAACACGAAACGAAAACAAGGAGTGAATTTTTCTTTAAAAGACATTCCGGTCCCTTAGCAAAGATGTTTGCATAAGGGAGAATTTAGTAAGAAAATAAACATCAACTAGCAATAAGTAGCGAAGAATATAAATATAATACAATTTTCAGTTTTTTGATAGATAAAAATCTGGCAAAAGTATTTTCGTACGAAGCCACTATTCACCGCCTCGCGTCGCTTCAGCATGTGCATGTACACCCCTTTCTGGATTTTAAGGGGAAAAGAGTGCGGAGTCAGGAGTAGTTGCCCGAACCCGTAGGAGCTCCGGGCTGTCCAGGCGCGCAAGTAGCTCGTGCCTGCTCTAAGGGGTCCATCCACTGACGCTATATTTTCGCCTATTGCACGTGCACGTGCACGATTGCACGTACACATTGCCTCCACGTCCATCGGTCTGCGCGTCTCCCCGTCCTCCTGCAAATCCGATTCTCACTTTGTTCTGGAGAGGGTTTGTCGCTACTCGCACTGTAGAGGTTTAATAAAACGAACGAAAGTAAGAACATACTATTTACGCGCGCACACAGTCAGGATTGGATCAACCACTAATACAAACCCTGCCTGAAAAAATCGGGTTTCGTTCGGACAATTTAACTCTCAGGCCAGTGGCCACAGACGCTCGAGCTTTCCTGGACGAATAGCACGCATTGGACAAAACTGCACCTGTTTTCTTCAATATGTATGGACCCCTACAAAATCCGCTCAAAATGTAAACGCGACGGTACTTGTGGTATGGGGTTAGCACATTGGCTTTCAAAATCAGACTTCGCGGTTCAAAATCAGCCTCGGGCGATGGATTTTCTAAAGGTGGAAAATCGTCAGTTTGCGATCTGATCACGACTTCCAATTTCCTCTCTTACCAAGGTGATGTGAAGCTTTTCAATCTCCCCAAGCTAATTCATTAAATACGCGAATACTTGAATGGATGATTTTCCTACACGGGTCGCCCACGCTCGTCGTCTTCCCGGGTGAATACCTACCACGGGTGAATATCTACAAAATGTATAGTAGGTAAAACTTTGAGCAATGAGAATATGCGAATTCCCACACGTCTGCGGTCTGTAGAAACTTGATATGATTGATTCATTGATTATTTCGTATTTCCTGGTGCGTCAATGGCTACGGTTATTAGTTCAACAAAAGTAGTGTTTTATTGCAGGAGGTGGCGGTGATCGTCCCTTGCTGGATATCGAGTTCCGGCGTCGATCTATACGTCGGCTCGTGTGTTTTCCCCTCCTGGATTTTCCCAAATAATGGTTCTCCCACCAGTGGGACATCACCCAAGCCGGAACAAGCTCAAACTTCTTTGCCTCACCCATCTAAGCTCCCGACCGGCTCCTTACAAGTGGAATAGTTTAGTGCATATTAGTGTTTGTGTGTGCGCAAGGTACGTAGCCCGTTTGTTAGGATACTGTCCTGGCATTCTTCTGGAGCTGATAGGAGAAACAACGGAAAACTACCGATCAGAGCAACCGAGCGTTAGAATTCTTCTCCAGTCAGTGTCTGAACTAGACCAGCAAACGTGACAAGAATATTCCTACTATTTGATACATTCTTTTCTAAAATGCGTAGTGTGTGAAATTGATAACAGTATACATTTCGTCAAAATACTTTGCCGTACGTTGATTCTTTTTGTTTCTGAATTTTCATATTTACAAAAAGACACCAATCGTCGGTCTATAGGATTTACTTTTACATAAAACAATCTATGAGTGTGAGAAAAGTACGCTTTACTACGCAGATTATATTAAAATACTTTTAGGAACCTTTTTCATCATTTTGGAATCGCATTTCTTATTACTATAATGAGTTAAATGGAATATTTGTCTGTGAAGCAATTGTGGTACCAAGTTGTAAGGTTTATATATAAAATTTCTTCAAATCAATCCATATTTCAATCAACTTATTAGAATTCACATATCAAACACCGCAACTTCGTAACAATTTACCTCATCTCACGCGGCTGCTATGACTATATATAGCCCGCTAGACGGGATGCGCCGGCGTGTTGTCTCTGCGGAGGGGAATATGAGTGGCCGAGCGCGAAGTCGCGGCCAGGCGGAGCGCCTTAATGCCCAATTAGGCTCATAAATTTTATAATTAACGCAGCGCCGGCGATGAATAATGTAGGTGCGCCCGGCGGGCTGGTCGGCCCGGCCAGGCCCGGCCCGGTCCTCGCCATGATGAATGGGCGATCGTTTATTGAATCCTGCCCGACGCCACGCGTCGCGACGCGACGCTCTCCGGCGAAGGCCGCGCCCGCTCCTGCGCCCGGACCGCGCTCCGGACCCGGAGCGAGAGCACTCATTGATACGGGGCGCGGCAACCACTTAGATCAAAAGTCGCCTAAGTGCAGTGCGCGTAACATCACGGGAGGGGGCGGTAATCCTCTCCCGCTGGAACGTGTGATCCGGCGCCAAACTACACGTCGGGTTGCGGACAGTTCCCACATTCAGGCATCTCTACCTTCGGAACACCGCCCCAGCAGACACAACCTCCTGTTATGTATGGTAGTATAAGGAAATCTATAAGTAAAGGAGGAAGGTGCAAGGATGAAATAAGGAAAGATTGTGCGTAGTCCTTTGCCCGTTTGTTGGGTTTGATCGGAGAAACCAGCGAAAAGTACTGAAAGCAGCAGGTGGCTGCTAGAATTCTGCTCTGATTTTGGCTGAATTCCGCCCAGGTAAGTTCACCAACGTCGGGACTCGCGTCCTTCTCCCTCTCAGACAACAGAACCGCAAACGCAATGATGTTGCCTCTGAGCTACCGGAATTAGCATGCATGCTAATGTTTATTGATTTATCGCGAAAAAGCAGTAAAATCTGGACGTGACGAACGGGAGAGAAGTAAAATCTGCCTTTTTTGAGCACCCAAAAATCTTGCCATTCTCTTTTACTACAAATAGTTGAATTATGAATAAGGGCACCAAGAAGCATGTCTGGCAACATTTGAAAATCAGAAATTTATGCTCACGAGCAACCGAAAAATATATTCAATAGAAAACGAACAACAGACTTGATTCTATAGTAGTGCCGACGAAACATACACACACTTGCACATACACTCCCGCAAAAGACAAAAAGAGAGCTCAACTAGTCGTGCAGTTAGTGAAACTCCATTTAGGTCCAGCAAGAAAATAAGGAGCCATCTCATCATTTGCCCAATGGATCAAAGTATCCGCGCAAAAAACGTGTTCTAGATGGGAGTTCTTAACCAAAAAGCTGAAGTACAATACTTGTTACAAGCACTTCTTCAACACTGCACCTGGCGCTTTACCGATCACAGAGAATGCATACCGATCACAGAGAATGCATAAAGACAAAGAACGGAACACGGCAAATTGGATACTTCATCTTAAACATAAGGTTTAGGTGAATTTGTGGTGTAAAGGTAACTGCTTTTTTGGATGAAATCGATATTATTGACTTTTATGCCAAAGAGGTAATCGCTCTATATTCCAAGTGATTTCAAGAATGGGCAATAAATGGCAGTAATTATTCACTCGTAGAGTTTGATTTGTGCCTGTCGTAACGTTGAAAACGAAGGTCACAGCAAATTGCGTTTCCCAACGAAACACGAAATGTCAGAGATCGTTTTTACACCAGAATGCCTCATTAATGGACTGAAACCTTAGCGTAATTGCCTGAAGAAACGTACTTAACTTTTGCTTTCTTAATGCTGCTTAGCGTGAAACATTTTGGAACGGATAGTTCACGGTAACACCCGTGCATTGCATTTTATAATGTCTTCAAAGCGTTTGATTACAAATAATCTTTCCTAATAATGGATTGGTGGAAGGCGCAGTACGGACGAAGTATTTTAAGCAGAGCAGATGAATTTTAATTTTTGGCCATGGAGAATATGGATGCTAGGCAACTATTCCAAGTGTGGTCAGATGCTGACTCTTGCAGCACATTGCATCTGGCAAAGAATGGCTTAGAGGAAAATATTAGTATATAATGCGCCTTTCCTCGCGGGCGAATTGGCACTCGCCTCCCACACATAGGAGCCCTGGCAATTGGATTGGAAACGCTCGCTTGGGTGCACTGGTATTCAGCGACTCTCCTGCAGAATGGACCCAGAGGTCCTACAAAAAGAGGGACCCGTTCTTTCGTAAATCTCCTTTTCTTCATACATTATATTTTTATTAAAATGCTAATTTCAAATTTTAAATTAGCAATTATTCCTGGAAACTGTTTTTAAGGAGAAATTTCTTGAACTTTAATGGTAGTTTCTTTCGAAAAAAAAGTTGTTTGAAGAAAATGTGATAATACACCAATTTTGTTTTAGGGCAAACTGCAAAATACTTTTTCATAGTTTTTCTTTCACTGTATATTTGGGTACCATATACAGCAGTTTTTATGTAGTTCAATATTTAGGAATAGTTTACCCCTTAGAACACCGGTTCCACCTTTTTTCTCTGGCGTACGCCTTTGACGAGGCTTTTCATTGGCAAGTATCCCTTTCTCTTTCCACCATTTCCAACCAATGGCAATGCAGCTCTGCCGGGCCAGTGTGGATATGATGTGGCGGTAACTGAAATTGAATTTTGGTGTTCATCCGGATACTGCTAACAACTGGGGGTAGGTGGAGGGACTCGAGATCAGTGAGCAGCATTGTTTTGTACCAATGAAAATATTTATTTTCTCCATTATAGATATTTTGTCGCGTATCCCCACCAGGTTTCTTGTGCATCTCCAAGACTATGCGTGACCCAAGTTGGTAACCACGTCCTTAGTACAAAAATACTCTAGAGTAGGCATGTAATGTGCATTGGCCACTTTTGCTTTTTCGATTCAAAGCAATAAAATGAACTGTTTAGCCTTTACCATTAGAGGGGAATTTTATACCTTGAAAATGTATTCCCAAAGAAAAGAAAAATTTCAAAGATACCATTTTTACCATTCATTACAACATATTCAAAATTCCGAAAAATTTAAGAAGGACACCTTGCAGTAATTCCATGTGAGCAAAATGTTAATAGTGCTTACTTACTCGCGGCCATATAGTGACAACTGGCCTGCACCCTGTCAGGCAGTGTGCATTATGAAACAGCAAAACGAAATTAAGGGCTAGAATGGAGATAGTCACATTTGTTCGGTCCAAGATCACAACCTAATCGATAATTATGTATATGGGGAATATTGGGACTGCGGTCACTTTTACGTTATGGTCGCATTTGGGCTGTTGTAGAACTTTGCCTCGTGCTTTGCCTTTGTGCACTGCTCACAGCCAGCGCTGAGGTTCATGGGATAAGGTTAATTTAAAATTCTTGGGAAACGCATTTAAACCCTTTGTGGTTGGGTAATTATGGCCTTATGTTTGACATACGTACTTATCCGGCGTTCTTCTCCGAACTGAATACCCATTTGACCAAATAGCATTTGGAGAGATGTTCATGAATACTAATTGAAGCATTATGGAGAATGTGTTCATACATGGCTAATTCTGAATTGAGGTAAATGATTTTGTCTATAGAAACACTTTATTTCAGATTATCACTCAACGTTTTCAGTATTTTAGAAAAATATATGCCACTACTGAACATCTTTCTGAATATACTCATAAGAGAAACAGATCACTAATTACTTAACAACAGAGAAACTATATTAAATTAATTCTTAATCACGCAGGAATATTAAAATTTATTACTGCACTCTATTAGTACAGTAGTATCAAAATAATTTAATTCTTCATTCTGCATTTGACATGTAATAATTCTCAATATTAGACAAATACTTATGGGTTTTGCAAATCAGTATGGAGCTATTCCTCTGAAGAAGCGTATGCTGGTTCATATTTGTACTTGTGTCCGCAAACAGTAAATGTTGAGCCTTCTTGAATATAGTTTCCTCTTCCTCTCGTATTCTGTTGGAGGCATTAGAAAGTCAATAATGGTTTTATAACGAGGAGAAAGAGAAAGAAAAAGAAATGACTATTTTCGTTGCCTGAAGATCAAATTATTTCTGGCCACAGGCATGTACGTTGTGTGAACATTCATCCACGGCAAACGTTCTTCTTAGAATAGAAAGTAGTTTTCATTCTTTAGTTGAAGTCAATGCGTTTCAACTTTACGGAGAGAAATTACTGGAAGGAACTGGACACAAATATTCTTAATGTTTTCAAATTTACAACATAGAGAATGCCTAATGAAAGAATTCTCGTCATTTGGTACATTAAAGCCAGCGTTGAGGACGTCTCAAATTGCTCTTTAATGCGAATGTATTTACGCGGGTCAAGAAATGGTATAAACAGTTTAAAACTTTGTGTACAACAGAAGACCAAAGAAGTAAAATTATTTCGTCCTCGTAATCGGATTAGGTAACATCTTAATATCAACCGAGTCAAGTCATTTTCGCCTACGACACATCGCATTATCATGCCTCAGGCTTCTAAAAATGGGAGAGCCAGAATGTAGTTCATTTCTCGAGTTAGCTAATTGCTTCATTGACCGCAGTTTGCATATATTACCATACACAATTTATAGAATGCCTGCATAAAAAAAGGTGCTGGAAGAGTTACATAGAGTTCATCAATATAGAACACAGACACCACATCTGGTAACATCGGCATCTTTCTCAATCGTTCCTTATCGCATTACTTCACCGTCCTTCACTATATTCCATCGCATGCCTTAGTAAGTAATGACTACTTTTTGTCTCCTGTCTCTCGGTCGAGGCTCACATGAATCAAGAGAACTCCCATAACATACGTTAGCGATACTCCACGATAGGCTTTTCTCCGATTAAAATCGAAAGAACCTCTAAGTCAAAAAAACCTCCCAGACAACAACCACCAAGTTCGCTTCCCAGGGAGATGTAGACCGGCAAGAAACGGACCGCCAGGCCGCAGTTCAATTATACGTTCCGCGAAGCCCTGAGACAAAGACGTGAAATGTGCCCTGCCCAAGAGTCGAACCGGGGCTCGCAAAAAGGGACGAGACGCAGCAAAGCGGAAGGGAAGAGGTAAAGTCAGCAGAGGAGAGGGATGCAGAAGGAAAGCAGAAAGGAAAAGCTGAAAAAGGAAAAAGTGTTGACGCACAGAAGAAAGAGAAATTGCGAGGAAGAATAATAGAAAGAGGAATAATGGAAGAAATAATAGCCAGAAATTTAGAAAAATACACACGAAAGGAGATAGATGGTAAAGAGAAGATAGTGCAAAGTATGCAAAAAATGGCAGAAGCAAAATGAAGAGTGAGGAGGTTAAAGAAAGAGGGAGATGTTATATATATAGAGAGAGGGAGAGGTTAGAGAGAGGGAGAAAAGAAGTTAAAGAGAGAGAGAAGAGGTTAAGACAGAGCAAGAGGAAGGGGAGATTGGAGAGAGATGGAGAGGGGAGGTTATGAAGAAGAAAGTGGAAGGTATGGAGAGGGACAGAGAAAGTGAGGAGGAGACAGAAGGGAGGAGAGAGGGAGACAAGGGTGGAGAGAGGGAGAAAGGAGGGTGGAGAGAGAGAGAAAGGAGGGTGGAGAGAGAAAGAGACAAAGGTGGAGAAAGGGAGAGACGAGGGTGGAGAGACGAAGAGACGAGGGTGGAGAGGGAGAGATGACGGTGAAAAGGGAAAGGCGAGAGTGGAGAGGGAGGGGTGAGGAAGGAGGGAGGGGAGAGGAGAGACGAGAGGGAGAGATGCAGTTACAGAGTTGAAGAGAAGAGTGCAGAGAAAGGGGAAAGTGGAGGGCAGAGATAAGGAAAGAGAATGGACAACGAAAGCGAAAAGGAAGGTGGATGCGGCCAAAGCAGCGGCATAATGGCGGTGGGGGCGAGGCCGCGGCTTCGTGATCGAGACGCGCCGATAAATCGCTATTTGTAAGTAAAATATTCCTTCGGTTGCCGTCGGCTCCGCTCGGTGCCTCTCGGTCCTAAAGAGAGCTGGTTAGATGTCAGACGTGAGCAGGGCACTAAGGAGCCAGCAGCTGTGTCCGAGCTGCGCTCTGTGGATTTAAGCATGAACAAAAAATGGCGACAGGAGGTCAAGTATAATGTCTCCCAACGTTTACAGTGACACTTGTAACACATGTGTGCACTCCACCGCCATGTGATCCAAGCTACTCTTTTCTAGGCGGTTCACAGGCACTTACCAAGAAAATACGAGAGTTGCTCGATGAAGCTCTTTTACGATTGTTACTATTGACAAGCGTATTTCAAAGGGCGCGGTATCTTGGTAGAGAGCATCGGTGATCGGTTGGATCTCTTGAAGAGATGGAAAGGAGCCTGAGAAGAAAGCTAGCGCTGTCGTTCAGGGACTTTGTTGGAACACCTGAAAATTTGGTTTCTTTGTCCTTGTGAATATCATAGACATCGCATAATTTCAATTTATTGATTGATTACTTGCTATTTCCGTGCGGGTCAATTGCTATGATCATTAGTCACGTAACTGATCTCCCACCAGAGGGGTGGGAGATCCGTCCCAGCTCTAAGCTCCCGACCGGTCTCCCCACATGTGGGTAATGTAGACCATGTCAGTGTGTATGTGTGTGTGTAAGTAAGGGGTGAAGGTAGGACAGGAAAGAGGAGGAAAGACGGCGCCCGTTTTTTATGGCACTGCTCCCGCATTCGCCTACTATCGACCGGAGAAACCACAAATCAGAGCAGCCGACCACTAGAATTTTGCTCCAGACAGCGGCAGAATCTGACCTATCTACAGTCGAATATCCTATCACCGACGGGAGTGGAACTCGAGGACCTCCCGGTCAGAGGCACTGCGGTGACATTAGCTGACGCCCAGAGCCAAATCAGCCGGTCCATCATTTAAACGAACAGTGCAGTTTTTAGACATCTGTGGCGGCAACGTAAATTCTAGAGCCTTACGGCTCGAGTGAATCATAATTTCTAAGGATCAATGCCGTCAAAGCGCCAGAAATTTAGTTGGTGTGATTATCATTGGTTAGGTTAGAATAGAACCTTTATGAACACTACTCTGATCAGTGGTTTCCCTAACTGCTACTAGGCAAATGACGAAGCAGCCACAACAAGGACCACGAAACCCTTCCTTCGCAATCTTGCCCTCATTCCCATCTCACTGCATGTTGTTAGGCCATTAAAATATTTAAACAATGATTTTTTTAAAGCTTTTGTCAGTAAAAGACACTTTACGTTGCTTTGATCAGTTGATATTTGATAAGTTTAAAAAACGTGAAAAAGGCATTCATTGAACAAAAAAGGTGACCATCAATTTCTGGAAAGGAGTCACATATTTTTCTTCCTTTAACAATCGTAACATTCATATTCACTGTGAAAGATTGGTGCACATGATAAACATTGGTGTATTACCATGAATCCCAAATAAGTAAATTTACTTATTTTATTAACCCTGAAAGTTTGGTGGTGTGACCTCAATGTAAAAATTAAGTACTGTATTTTACCAACATTTACCTCTATTTTCGATTGTTTACTTAAGACTTTCGATTCACCAAATTGAAGTCCCTAACCTCCATACCCACAAACATACACAAAATACTTTAAATGAAAGTAAAACCTTTGATATTCATGAGTGTAAAAAAATAACTATTATACCGTAATTTTTAAATATAATAAACTTAAATTAATACAGGCTCTTTAGAAAAACTTTCGCGTATTTATGTTTTTTTAAGACGTTCAAAGCCAAAGAAACTTTTATACAAAGTACATTCAATGCAAAGCCATTTTTAGGAAGCAGATGATACTAAATGTAATGTACCTCATCAGCTATTCTGAAGAGTTATTAATAAAAATACTCCTAAGAAACACTTGGAAGCTACCCGGTACAAGTCAGGTTATTGTCTCCCTTGGAGTACAATAGAAAATCGAACGAACTTAAAATTTTGTATAACACACAATCACCAACTATTTGACAATACTTCACTTTCGATGTAACGAATGCGGATTGATATTCTACGCAGAGAGCAAAAAATACGGAAGCCGAAGTCAACCTAACCGACAACAGGATTGCTAACGTATAAAAATGAAAAATCATTCGAAATATTAAATTTCAAATGAAACACTGATATTTCTAGACCAACAATTCAATACTTCTCTTCGAAATTGTACCCATAATTGTTTAAACGCGCAGTTGTTAATGTATATGTGTAATAAGTGATTTAGTATTTGAGTAGCCGCTGGCGCGCATCTTAAAATTCTCAACTCAACTATGCCAAATTTCCCTTCTTATTCTACATCCCCTCTTATTTACATGAAATAAAGAGATGAAATTATGAAATACTTGCCTTTGAGATAAAATCATTATGTTTTTATTTTCTCGCTAGTAGAGAAATTAGTAGAGATTGTTATGTAATGCTGCGCGAAAAAACGGCGATTTTTTGCCAGAAAAGCTCTTATTACCCTGGTAACGCAAAAGTGAAAAAATCTAGTTTCTAAATTTAGGAAAAAATCCTCTAACACATGGTGTAGCCAGAATCCATTTTATGGGTCCTCGATACCGAAAAATCGAATGACGGCACAACGTCTGTCTGTCTGTCCGTCTGTCCGTCTGTCCGTCTGTCCGTCTGTCCGTCTGTCCGTCTGTCCGTCTGTCTCCGTGATCAACGCTAGCGACTAAACCGTTCAGCCGATTTTCTCCCAAATTGATATACCTCAATCAACCTGTCTGACTTCGCGGCCCCTTGAATTTTTTTTTAAATAGTTTATTTTTGGTCGCATCAACTACAAGGTCATTAGCGACCGCATCAAATTACATTATCTGAGTACACAGGTAACATTTATATCTCTAATAATAGTTACATTGCTTTAATACCTTATTTCTACGTTATTACAATATACGCCGTTCACAGAAGTTAACATGTTTTGACCTCAAATTTCTGTATTAATGCCAATAATTTGACAAAATTTGACCACTTGGTTTTGAAAGTCAGAGGAATATAAAATTGCCCCAATGTCCTGTCCCCGCAAAAGATTTATTCGCTGTAAGGCGAACTTAGGACATGACACAATGATATGGTCCAGGGTTAGGATACAGCAACAAAGATTACAAGTTCGGGGGGGATTATTTTGTGGTAAGTGAAGGTGAGTCAATTTTGAATGTCCCGTCCGGATTCTTATGATGATCACTTGCTCTCTTCGGCTTAGTTTTTTGTTGATTATCAATTTATTGTGTTTACTGCTTGGATATTCAGTTACTTTCTTATGGAGGTCACTTCTTTTAAGCGTTGTCCAGATGGAGGGCCATTTTTCTTCCATAATTTTTCCAGCATATTTCACTAGATCTTGGAGTGTATTCGAGATTGCCAGTACAGTTTTTGGGTTATCTGTTGTGCTTCCACTAACTACTCAGTCTGTTTCCCTCTGCTTTTCTGTTTCTTGGTTCATATCCCAAATCAATATTACTTCTTTACCTGATTTGGTAATGTCATTATACAGTTCTTGGATTATAATAATCATTTCATTACAAGTTTCATTGTTGTTGATGCTATTTATTGCAGTGCGGGAATTTGAGTATAAACTGAACTTTGAATGGTTAATTTTTTTAATGAGTTTCATGGCGGTCAAGATGGCACACAATTCGGCAGTAAGATGGCTGGCATTGAAGCTAACTTGATGTTTGACCAATGCCTCTTTCGTTACCACTGTTGCCTCTGTTCCTTGTGTATTTTTAATTGCTTTTGCGTAAACTGGATAAAACATGTCATAATTGTTTGTCGCTCCAGAGTTTATCTCAGATGTTTCATTACCTTGATGAGTGACTGAGGATAGGTCTACTGAAATATCCGGGATTATCCAAGGAGGAATTTTATAATTTCTCTTCTTTTCTACTTTTCTGTGATCAAAATTAAGTTCACTAAGTACTTTTCTAGCTCTTGCGTACAAAGGTATAAAACGCGAATGCTCTACATACTCTTGTTCTTTAGGATATATGTCTTGTACTATAATTGGATTCATGGATGTGGCTGCTTTTAGAGCATATTTGATTATTAGTTCCTCTCTGCGATGAGATAATGTATGTTCACTTGCTTCAATTAGTACGCTTCCGATGGGACTGGTATGAAAACATCCGGTGCATATCCTGAGACCTTGGTTATGGATTGTATCAAGTTTTTTGAGGTCAATTTTACCAGCAGGACTGTATGTTATTGAACCATAGTCTATTTTGGATCTCACAAGCGCTTTGTATGTTAATAAAAGCAATTGTCTATCAGCTCCCCAATTGTTGTGTGCGAGGCATTTAAGTATGTTGATTCTCCTTTTACATTCATTAATAGTGTTCACTATGTGCAACTTCCAGGTCAGTTTAGTGTCGAAGTGCATTCCTAATATTTTGGTACTGGTGACAAATCTCAGGATGTGATTACCAATTTTAAGCGTAGGTAACTTATTGATGTTCTTTTTTGAGAATATTATACACTCCGTTTTCTGAGGTGAAAATTTAAATCCAGATTTGAGTGACCATTCATAAATACTATTTAGTGCAGTTTGCATAATTTCTTGACTTGAGTTAATGAATTTAAGAAATTTATATTTTAATTTTGGAGGATATTTTACATGAAGCCCCTGGGACATTTTCAAATTAAAAAAATGTCTCGATCGTTTTTTTAAAATTTTTTGTTATATAGTTTGAACAACGTTTAACAGAATGGTGCAGGTCTATGTTCGTTAAAAACACTGATTTTTCGAAAATTGCAAAAACTTTAAATTTTCTCGCCGTCTTCCTACAACTAAAAAAATTAAAGTTTGAATTCTTTTCCGTAATGAAATCTGTTCCTTATAGATAGATTTTGAAATAAGATCACGTATAATTTTTCGAAAATTTGAGTACTTTTCGCGTAAAATGCGTGAAATTAGGGTAGAGAAACGAGCAGTTTGAACACCACCACGTCTTTCTAAAAGGCATTGGTTTCAGTACCTCAGGTTTCCAAGAAACCCTATATCGAAATTCATTTGTTAGCTATCCAGCACCCAATTAAGCATAAGATGGTTCACCAAATTGCGGAACAATTTTCCATTAAAGAGAAGACACTTAACGAGAAACAATGTATTTCTCAGACATAGCATGAAGCAAATGGATCTAGATCTCGCCAGCTCCAAGTCCACAGTTCTCTCTCCAATTGTTCGCGCTCCACCCGACGCCCGCAGCGATCGGGATTCTCTCGTGTCCAGGACCAACCAAACCGACGGCAGCAACCACAAACCGCCTCAAACTTCTGTGAAGTTCTGTGGCCGCGCTATTCCGTTACTCATGAGATTACTGCATTTCATAGCACAGGCACATCGCGCTATTTACTTAATTTGATTTTTTTCATTGATCAGTTTTGGCAACGAAGGAATATTAGTACTTTATTGAAGAAACTAGAGATTTTGCTTCTCATCGTGACCTCAGCTCACATCATGCAAAATGAAGATTAGTAAAAGGTATAATCGGCAGAGAGGATGAAACTTCACCACAATCGTGTTACAATCATAAATGTGGAGTACGTACGGAGCACACGCAAAAACTAGTAGTGCTTCAGATTGGTTCAACTCTCTAGTACTTGCGCTAGTTACTTTTCTAATCTTTTTTCTAAGAGCTAGCTTCTCAGTATTGCCACACCCTCTTCCCATTTGCTTCCTATGGGCGCCTAAAAGACTTCTTTGTTCACATTTTCTCAATTCTTCGGTCCCATAATAGTACAATTAAAATATGACTTTAAGAACATTGCAAAACAGTATACCATGGTCCTCTATAGAAATTTTCATTGAAAAATCTGTAGATGTTCTTCATGAAAATGTTTGAGCGATTCTGAAAATATGATTTTTCCTTGATTTTGATCTCATTTTCACAGAAAAGTTTTTGAGTTCTCTATAAACTTTAAAGGAAATCATTTGAAGCATTTGCACTCAAATTATTTCTAATCATTAATAACACTAAGGAACCAAAAAAATATTTTTTCATACCTGCAGAAAGAAAGTAGGTGGTTTTAAAGGAAATGAACATGCTGATTTCGTAATAAAAATTTTCTATCACGCAAGGTTCAAAAGATATGAACATATTTAGTATTTGAAATAAACAAAATCCTGTACGAATTTCCGCATTGTCACTCCGGTAATATTGCTACAAAATTCTATGAAGATGCTTCCTAAGAGGTAAGAACAAGTTAAAAATGGAATATGCATATTCGTGCAATAATACGCATACATTAAAATGGATTCTTGGTATTCTCCGCAACACTGGTAGAGCGAATGACAATGATTTGAGTTTTCCTTACAACCACAATTTAAAGTTCGATGTACAGGTGACACAACACTGGTGACAACAGCCCATGGTGTGTCCTGACCATAAACACGACAGTCAAAGTATAAAGAACAAGGAAAGTTTTGTAATTTCATACATTATTTTCCTTTGAAGTTTGGGTGTAAATCTTTCACAAACGCAACAGAAGTTTTCGGGTTGATTCGCACACTTTCGCTGTGAAATGACGATTTTCATTGTATCCGATTCAATTTTATCTATACTACTCTATACTACTTATGTAGTATGCGAGAAAGTAAAAAGTATTAATACTTCCAAGAAGTGGTTACAATACTCATCTATATAAACCTTAATTCTATACAAACTAAATTTTTCAATAAATGTTTAATTTGTTAAATCTGTTTATGTGTTAAATCTGGCGTCAGTAAACGCAATTGATTTTAGGGGGAGAATACGAAATGCATAGAAGATTCATAAGGAAAGAAACATGAAGGAAAATCTTCCACGCAAATCGCGAGAAGAAAATTTCTTGCGCGGCCACGTACTTCTTCTCTTGCTCGTACCAGCCGATGTTTCGGCCAGTGATCTCAAAGATAACTAGGACAGAATAGACGTTCACCATCATGGCGGTCCGCCACGATTTCACAAGAGTTGTGTCCAGTCTACACTAGAGATCATTGGATTCGGCATCCTCCCCACGTTTGGCAAACCCTTTCTCGCCGCTTGCCATCGTCAAGGGGCCTCCGCCATGGGGGAGGGGATGAATTGGCAGGGAAGCAGGTGGCGCCCAGGTGCAGGGGGAAGGGAGGCGCCGCTGCTTTGTTTGAGCGGCGCGCGAGTCGAACGCGCGTAGCGGAGAATCGACTCCTGCCAGCGCCAGATTCAATCCCGGATCAATAGCCTGGGGCGGCACCCTCGCCGTCGAACAATTTAAATTACATGCAATTAACGGAGCGGCCGCGTGTTTCTTGCGAGCGGCGGACAATGGAGGGCGACCTGGGCCTCGGAGTCACCGAGGGCGGCCCACTCGCGGTGGAGGAGGCCGCCGAAGATGCACGAAGGAAGGCGGAAACTGCCGAACTATGAGGCACGTGTAGCCTGAAGGGGAAAATAGAAGAAAATATTGGTTGTGATGATGATTTGTAATGTGAACTTAGTATCAAAGTTTGTGTAGGGATTATCTTGTAAAATGAGAATTATTGAAGACGGGATCATGCTCATCGTAAGCGTCTTTAAGATTTAAATTTAAGGTAATTCTATTCGGGTAATACAAGAAAGCATTTCATGGGAAATTATTTAAAAAAATTATATGGAAATAGAAAATTGGATGAATAAGATAAACAAAGCGGTACTTGAAAGCCAGCATAAAATTCAAAATTTAAAGATCATTTGTTATAAACAATCTCTAAACAGTATAAGTATAAAGAAGTTCAAACATTGAAGATTAATAAATAAGAAGGTAACATGATACGGTGAAACAATGCCTGAAGTCATAGCATAGAAACTAAATAAGCAAGAAGAGACTAGAAGAGACATCGAGAAATCCGAAATCTAAAGAAAATTCAAGTAGAACTGCTATTCACTCGTGAGGAAACATTGCTGTAGAAAAGAAGAACTGAACTATGAAAACAAATGAACCCCGCAACATTCGAGAAACACTGTCGATACGTAAATAACACTATGAAATCAAAAGACTTAAAGACTTCAACGACCAAAAATGAACCAACCACCAATGAAACACATCCATTAGGCATTACGACGTGTAAAAAAGAAACACAGAAAGCCGACAAACGCACGAGGAAACGAGAGACAGAGTTTCTCTTGTGCGCGAAAACTGAGAGGCGCGCGCGAGAGAAGGGAAACTGAAAGCCGCGAGTCGCACTCACAGAGCGGGTCGCGGCGGAATAAAGCAGGCCCGAGCCCGATGCAACGCGGCGCGGCGCGGCGCGGCGCGGGGCGGGGCGGGGCGGGGCGGAACAGGGCCCGCCTTCGATCGCGGCTTTTTTCCCATTATGCCGCCTGAAAGGCGGGTCCAAAACAAAAGGCGGGATTTCCATTAAGATAATAACGGCGCGAGGCGAGGCGCGGCCAGTGTGTGCTCCGCGCTCCGCATTCCTCGACGCGTGGTGGCGCTGCGCCGCGCCGGGGCGACAAGGGCCCAAATTCAATTGGCGCAGGTGATGAGTCAGGGGAAGCGAAGGCATGTGTTGTCCTCTCTAGCGGTAGCGGCACGCAGGTGGCATGTGCGTGCGTGCGTGCGTGTGTGTGTGTGTGTGTGTGTGTGTGTGTGTGTGTGTCTGTGTGTGTTCTTGCTGAAACGGCGACCTCGGCAGCAAGTGGTCCCTGTCAGTAGAACATGCCAACAAATGGGGGAGGGTTTCTGGAAAGAACCCACAATTTCAACGGAAACTGATAGGATTCCCTCCTCCTATTATAAGTACAAGAGAATCGTAGTTAGTGATTTTTCCTGAAGATTGAATTTTGAAGATTAAATTTTTAAGTCGCGTTGAAGTTAGCAATTTTAAATCTATCTAAAGAGTGCAGTTTCAAATATGGCGAAAATGTGTATTTTAGTAATGCATAAAACTACAATTGAGAGTCTGACATTTTCAGGAAAGTCTCACAATTTCAGGAAGAAATAGAGATACTTTACAAAGGACAATACTTTTTTGACGGTTCATCACCTCAACAAAAAACACTGATAAAGCATACGAAGGAGCTGATTCAATTGCTCTAAAAACATTTTTATCTTTCTAAACGTTTTCTTTTCTTCATCAACGTAATGGTACGACAACAGCTATTTACTTCATTCAAACTATTCCAGAGGAAAGCTGACTTTAAATATATATCCGTGCGTTAACTTTTGCCTTCAAAATCAAACAGGAAAGACATAAACTACTAATGTTTAACAAGTATACTCTCTAGGATCATTTTCTGAGGCAAATGCAAAAACACGAAATAGCACAAGAAAAAAGTGAGACAAAGAAATTGAGTAGTCAATAATGAGAAATAAGTGTAAAATAAGCCAAACTGTTGTAAAAAATAATTCACAAGATGTATATATTATTCACATTGAAATATAAAAATGTATAAAGCCATTTTAAAACATAGTCAATAAAAATTCACCATGTACACTGTTATTAGACATTTTAGACTTATCTCATCCACATTCTCATGTACCCAAAAATTAATAAATATTACTGGACGTTAACTTAAGAAATTTAGAATTTTGTACAATATATTTCAGAACACAAACAAATTACTAAAAAACGTCATGACAGACATTTGCTGCGGGTTTGGTATTTATCAAACACTCATTAGAGGATGGCACAAGGAAATCAGAGATACAAATACATAGTGATAGAGTAAAATATCATACCTACATAAGGGGTCATGGGGAATGTTTCAATTGTGTACATTGCGCGGGACAATTCGCCACTTACATCTGTCACGTTTTTAATTCTTTCTCCTTTGTTTACCTAAAACTTTCATAACTCGTAACATACCTTTTTGAACGCTCTAGTTACGTAAGGTATCACCAACCAGTTTAGTAAACTCTTCGGAACACAGTAACACTCCTGGCCCGTGCGAATTAATATGTCTACAGAGCAACCGTGTTGAAGTAAACGAACATGTCACTGTGTCTTATAAGGAATCTTTGCTTCGTCATAAGTTACATTTACACAGAAGATTGTTCAGAAGCAAAAATAATGCTTCATTTATAAAGTAGAGATACAGGATCAAGAACTTCGTTCTTGAAAGCAAAAATAATGCGTTTCGAAGCAAAAATAATGCTTCATTTATAAAGTAGAGATACAGGATCAAGAACTTTCAAAAGAAACAAACAATTTTACAAACATGTTTGGTGTAATTATATTTAATCCTAGTGTTTCATAAAATAATCAGAAAACCATAACAATGTATAACTTGTTGAGTCTAGAATTGACAGTTCAGTTGTTCCGATTATTCTCATCTACTGTTTGGCAATGATTGCGCAAGAAATGTGTTTCTGATATCTGTTATTCCTATGTTAAAAATGTTTAATGAATTTTTATATTTATTTTAACATTTTGTGAAAGTTGACATTGTAATCTAAAAATTAGTAGTAGTTAGTAACGCTTGTTGATGTATTTACTCTCCTGAAGCAAAGTACCTACCATCAAAGAATTCGCTTCACGGATCTGTGAAAATTTGCAGAAAAGAACTCCGTCAGTCTAGGTAGTTCTGATGCAAAAATGACAGAAAAATTTGTTGAAGTAACTTAGTCTTAATGAAAACAATATATTTATACTTACGTTTTGTATGGAATACTTGTTATTCTTATGATTAATTTACAAGAAATAACTACTTTCTATGATTTGTATAATCATTCGGAAGATAACCAAACTATGTTTGTAGCCAATTATAATCGTTTCAAATTATCTAATTGAATGCAGTTACATATGTTGAAACTACTGAAAAAAATTCAGAATCAGCACTCCTTAATGTTTCCTTCAACATAACTACCTGATAAATAGAATATTAATATTCAAACACTGCCCACTATCCCCTATATGTCAAATTCCTGGAATATATTATGAATTGCAGCTACCACTGTCAATCTGAATGACGAAATATTGCGTTGCAGGATTTTCATCCCTTAATATACAATTACTGCATTTTACACGCCAGTGAAAGTACAGAGCGATCTTCCCGTCCGCCTGCGAAAGGTAATATTAATTACTTCGGCCTTCAACATGGTGCGCTTCAAGACGTGTGGCGTGTTAAAACTCGCCAAGGCGAACACGTTACTCCACGCAAATAACCGGCTATAGCATTTTCACACTAGGGTGGCCAATCTGTCTCCGGCATAGCGTTCTTAGAAGCGTATCGATGAGTGATTGAGTGCCGTATTACTGTTAGAAGGAGATTAAGAATTCTTTCTTTTATCTCTCGAGGATACATGTTTCAAATTTGAAAAAGTTGAATCATAGATATCATTTAACAATTTAAATTATATTATGAGCTACAGAAATTCGGAAATGCATGATTCGGTTCAGATCGCATCATTGTTTTCGCGTTGACTGAAAGATGAATATAATTGAAACAATTAATAAAGAAAAAATGTGTAGGTCCTGTTTTCAATGGAGAACTTTATTGGAGCATTACAAAACAATTAAAAACTTTTGGATTAAAACAATAAAAATCCCGATTCATGCCAATCCCAGTGATAAGGAAGTTAGCTTCTGACTTCCAAATGCAAAGTTGACGGCTTAAGGTTTAAAAACTAAATGCCTGGCAATATTAAATATTGCGACAATTCCTGTCCTAATAAGAACACATACTTATTCGATCTCTGGAAAAAATTCAGAACAAAAAATTGCTGAGTTTTGGGAGCTCATGTGGTGCAAAATTATAAAACTCTCGACAATATAGGGTAATGTAACTACATCGCAACATCTAGAATCCCAATAGAGCTTGCGAGAACATCGAGACAATATCGAATTAAACCAAATGAATTTTGTGTAGGTATAAGCAACTGTGACCATTACACAAAACAATACCCGAAAAAGATCAATAGCAATGTCAATATTAACAATGAGTAATAAAGCACAAGGGCTGAAGATAGTATGAATACATACCTCACGGAGCTCATTACGCGTGCGTTGACTTGAAGTCCGATCTTGCAGGATAAGCAATAATCAAAGAAGACTACCTAAAGCAGGATAATAAAAGTAATGAGGCGTTCATCCCAGACCAGGGTGGAGGGCCTTTTGGGACCACCCCACGTTGAAGACGAGGAGAAGCTGCTTCAAATAATTAATGACTTTTTAATACGTAGGACGAAGACAGAGAAAAATGATCTCTGGAACCTGTGTTGTAATTTGAAATGGTAACTGCTAAGTATAAGAATTTACAAGTTGAATCGTTCTTCCGTCCATTTTTCTCCACACCTCTACTTATTACCCATTTTTCAAAATGATTTCGTAGTAATTTACTCTCGGATGAATTTCCGGATGCACATTACATATTTGTAAACATAAATTGATGTTCAAATGAAAAAGAAAAGGCTCCCTTGGACACAATTGCAGTGAATAGCCGCTATAAATACTATCAAAACATCTCTTCTTCATCTCTGAATATTTCTTCTTCAGATTAAAAAGGTACTTTTGCAACCAAATTAGTTATTATTAAAATTGTGCATTGCAAATTTACGTCAAGTCCAATATAACAAAAACGGCTACATAAAATATTTGTGGCATTGTGGTCTACCGTAAGTAGAGTAATACGCGTCTCCGGTGGTACTAAACGGAAGGTTCTAAGTTTCTAGCCCCAACGATGGAAGGATTTTCGGCAGTAGCTACATAGCTATGTCGAATTCAGCAGCAGTATGAAGGAGAATTCTAGTGACCGGCTGCTCTGATCAGCAGCTTTCTGTGATTTCTCCGACCAACCCCAGGCGAATGTCGGAGCAGTACCCTAACAAACGAGCCAATCGCGCGCGATCTTTCCTTCCCTTTCCTTGTCCTGTCTTCACCCATTACATTCACACTTACATGCACTACACTACCTCATTCGTCGGGAGCTTTGAGCCTATCTCGGCTGTGGCTGAGCCACGCTGGTGGGAGATACCTCGTGGTGGAAAATTTCCGCAAGCCGACGTAGGTCGGCACCGCATCTCGCCAGGCAGCGGGAGAATATCACCGCCTCCTCGCACGATGAAAACGCGCACTACATTTAAGAAGGATAAGTCGACTCGCGCGGAATCAATCGAAAAATCGGTTTTGGGGGTGGGGAAAAGAACCTCAAAAACTGTTTGCGGGATTTCTTGGGGACTGACAGAAATTGATTTTTAGCCAGATTCTTTTAAAATATTCTAGAAGAATACTAGAGATGCCTTTTTGTTTGTATGTATGTGTGTTTGTGAGGGGGTATGGTACCTTAAGTGGTGCAACGCTATGCATTCTTTACTGCACTGTCTTTCGAGGCCGGAGGTATAACGGTTAGCGTATCGGGCGGTTGAACCAAAGTTCGGGGGTTCAAACGCAATCGAAGCCGTGGATTTGTAAAGGCGAAAAAATTCTTTGTACGTCTTTCTTTGGATGGGAAGTAAAGCCGTCTGACCCATGTTGTAGATTTATTGCATGTAAAAAAATTAAAAATTAAAAAACTTCTTAAGATATATAGATAATAAAAATTAATAAACTTCTTAAGCACCAAAGAAGCCTATGAACCAAATGCAAAATCGCCTGTTGCGTATTCCGAATAATACCTTCGTTCTCTGCTTGATGGTGAAGGGAGCGCAGCGAAATTTGCATGGTCAGGTGAAAGAGATGGTCCAAATATCGCCACGTAAAATAAGGCATTAACTAACTTTCCGTAATAACGTAAATCTTTATGACTTGGAAAATTGGCGATAATTAAGCCTAATTATGTAATAAAAGTAAATCGATTTTACTTTCCCGCGCGAAAACGGCGAATTTTCAGCAGAAAAATTCTTATTATAGGGTTTTGGTAACGAAAAAGTGGATAAATCCAGTAGCTAAATTTACAAAAGAAATTCCTCTAACGCGTGCTGTAGTCAGAATGCTTTTTCATGGGTCCTTGATAACGAAAAATCTATTGACGGCAATAATGTCCGGCATGCATGTCTGTCCGTCCGTCTGTGGACAAAGCTAGCAGCGAAACCGTTCAGCCGGTTTTCTCCAAAATTGATATTCCCCTATTGATCTTGCTAGTGTTGTGGTTCTTTGCATTTGAAATCTATATTTTAAATTTGGAGGGTACTTTACATGAAGCCCCTGGGAAATATTCCATATAAAAAAAATGGCGCCATCGATTTTAATAAATTTTGTTGTTGGATAGTCTAAATGACGTTTAAGAGAATGGCGCAGGTCTCGTGTTGGTTAAAAATCCTGATGTTTCGAAAATTAAAGAATTGAAAAAGTTGAAAAAAATTGAAAATACTTGCCAGTTTGATTGATTTATTAGTGATGCCGGGCATATCAACTGCTAAGGTAATTTGTTTCGTAAGTACACTACAAGTTTTATCGACAGAAGTGACGAGGATCATTTTCTTCCGCTGGATGGGGAGATCCGGCGTCGACCTACAGGTTCGCTGCTGGTGTTTCCTCAACCAGGTATCTCCCAGCAACGATGCACCGCCCCAGCAGGGAAAAGCCTTGGAGATGCTGACGGGAGCCGTGGCGTGGCCGGTAGGGGGTGACGGTGACGGAGGTGAAAGCAGGGGCGGTGGCGGTGTGGAAGCGTTGGGAGCGTCGCACAACCACCGAAGATGGCGCGGGGAGCCGCAAGGGAGCGCAGCGGAGCGCGACCGCCGCCGACCGCCGACGCACGTGTTGCGGGCGGCGCGGCCGCGCACTCCCGAACGATGGGTGGGAATGAACGTCCTCGCCGGAACGGCGACGTGGCGCAAGGCATAAACGAATAGGCATGGACGTGATAAATAATGAGAGAGCATATTTTTTATTATAAACGTTTTCATCAGATTGTTGATTTTTAGCTTGCGAGAGTGTGACATTCTCCATTATCAAAAATTGTTCTGCCATTAAAGATGACCTAATTTAAAATTTAAGTACACCATGAGCTAATTTACTTAGCTTAGGAAGATTTTGGAGTGTAGATCAAATTGAAAGAAAATATTTAAAAGCCTGTTTCCTCATTCATTAAGTCTTCATAAGGGCAATTTCATTTCAAATTTCTTCAGCACTTTTGAACATACTGCTCCTAACATCTAAAACATTTTACAACTATTACACGTTAGAAAAACCCCTTCTATAGGATCAAGGGCCTTCATAAATGCCGAAGCGTTGGTAATTTAAATGACAGTTTAAACTATTTGTTTCAATCCGACCTATCCTCAAGAAACTTCCTAATGAAAATAATAAACTAGGCCAAGAACGTTAGCACGCGTAATGATTATTTGAGTAGTTTTAATACGATTTTGGGTATTGTTATAAAATTGTTTCATCTCATTTGCGTGCGAACAGCACCCACAAAATCCACTTAATGGTGCATTAACACAAGAATTACGCATTTTGAGTTTTGTAAAGTCGAGTTTGTTAGTGTTATAAGTTTTCGATGTTTATATAAATACTCGTATGTGAAGCAATATTTGTGTAGAGGTGTGTGAACGATATCTCTAAAATCTAGCTAAAATACTTAAAAACATGAAAATGCGATGTAACAAAACATAAACGTATATTGTATAGTAAATTAAATAAAGTGTCTAATAAATAAAACTAATAATCAACAAATGGCTTGCAGGAAAATTAAGGAAATGTAGAACATAAATTGTAATGCTCAATAAATAAACGGAATAATATATTTTCTGCTTTGTAGCTTAGGCCTTGCAAAATCAAAATTAACTCGTAATATTGTGTAGTATGTTTGATATTATAATTATGAAACTAAAACAAGATAACTTTGCGTCCAATGTGATCGTAACCAAGTACGACCCGCGTGCGCGCCGCCGCTCCTCATCCTCCCCCTATTCTGTTCTCCCCTCCTCCTCCTCCTCCTCCTCGCCCTTCACCCCGCCTTCATCACCATGAAGATTAATAATTATATTTGTCTCATTCGCTCACCTGCTTCTTACAGCATTAGTAGCGCGGAATTACAGGCAGGCTTTTGTTTCTTTACTTGGATATTTGGCCGTCCACGACTGTCCCACTCCGATTAATACTTCGGACACACTTTTTCAACGATAACCGCAACTTCAAGTGTACTCTTTCCACGAAGTTTTATTAACACGTTGAACCAGATAATTATATGACATGAATGAGCTACCCAGAACTGTGTACGGCAGGAGAATAGTTGTGGATAATGTCTTCATAAAGTCTCCATATCATTGCTGAAGGTAGCAACTAGCAACTTTTAATCTCTTCTAGCACATTGTACAAATTAAATATATTAACAGAAGAGAGAGTTAATCAGGATTGTGTGCACAAACGTAAAGCGGAGATAAAGATTATACATACCATTTTTATCAAAATCATTTTTGCCTTGTGAAGGGGTGACGGAGACTTTTCCTTATTGAGCCATTTGAGAACGAAAACAAGGAAACAGATTTCAAAGAGCGCGCTTTGCGACACCGCTGCCATCTGTCGGGCGGCCGTCCCACCGTGTATTGCACCTGCGCGGAAACGTTATTCTGTTAACTTCTGATGAGACACAGAAGCTGTTGCTCTCTGCTCATCTGTTTCGAAGTCTCAATCACTCAGAGAAACTTGACGGGCGATTCCATGCCGATGTTGTCTTAACTGTTGCTGTTGCTGCTTTTGGCACACTAGTTATTAAGAGTTTTTGCATAACTGTATCTTAGCATGCTGTACACAACTTTTGAGAGTCTGCTCGTGCGTCAAATGGAACCCGCTATTCCAACACATTTGGCGAGAGACGGATATCTAGTGCTCATCGATCACTCGATTACGTTTTATGAATTTTGTTCACAAATGTTGCGGCAGAAGGTGCTCCTAACTCTACAATCCTAAGATGCAACAACTTGTTGGGAGCATTCATTTGTGTACATAACTACCTGCCTAAATTCTACAAGTAATTCGTATTTAATAATATTATTATTATGTAAATATATACAGGTCTCTGGTTGATGGGTAGCTCTAGTGGAATAAATCCGAATTAGGAAATTGTAGCATTAGGGGAATGTAGAGTCTCTCTGTGGGCTCTATTTGGAACTTCCTCCATTCAGAACAAAATATTGTGAAAAAAAAAACTATTTTTAGACTTCACACTGAATTAGTCATATTTACGCATTAGTCACAAGCTTTGCAAAAATTCTCCAATCTCTCCGAATATTATCGAGTCGAATATTATTTTCTTGTCTCGATATTGTCATTTAATAGTTCTAAGATCTAATAGTCGTGTATATTACTGTAATATAGATAACTAGACAATGTAATGCATTATTTCGAACTGTTAAGGATAGAGTTTTCTAAGGAGAAGTACGCTGGCACGAACTTTGTGTTCGAAACAGCTTTGATAAATAACCACGAAGCTAATAGAAGATACACTGACCGCTATCTAGGCCTAGGCAAAGGTGCAAAATAAGAATGTTTCTTGGAATTCCTCCAGATCAGAGAAACGTGTTGCCTACAAACGAGAGGAAAGGCGTCCTCGAAACGTACTAATTCAATATTCGAAGACAATGATTTAGAGTAGGGGTGTCCAACTTCCAAGGCCACAAGGAGCACAGCTAAAATCTTTAATATGGTTGCGGGCCACATTTTCATTACACGGACACTCCACACGTGTCCCCGTGTTGTTGATATCGGTCGTTTGCCGAACTGCTCTTGATCGAGGGGAGGTGGAACTATGTGTGATATCACGGTCCACAATGCATAACGCAGTTAAACACATTGGCATGATTTGAACTTCTGAATTTACAAGAAAAAATTCCTTATATCTACACTTCCTATTTTTGTACCAAGGGGGTTGATCCTGACAGGGCGCGCAGGGCCTTGATCTCGATCATCCTCGCTTGTCAGAACTATATCAATTGTTTGTTGAACAAGACTCGATTTACACGGTCCCTTTTGATGAAACGATACCTGTGTTCCGTCTGGTGTTCAAGAAAACATTGAAGTTGTTTGTCAAACGGAGACGTGTAAATCAGATCTTGCAGGTGAATAATTCCGAATTCCTGCAGACGAATAATGCAAATTTCTAAGCCTAATTTGATTTTCAGACGAAGTAATATTTACTCGCGAGGGACTGTACAACAGTCACAATGAGCGAATTTGGGCTGAAGTAAACCCATATGCCTCATACACATGAAACTTCCAGAAGACATTTTCTGTCAGCATTTGAGCTGATATTGTCGAGGACTTTTATTTAGACCTTCTTCATATTTACTCTTCCACATGTATTTTGTTTAAGACTTGAAAATTTCTCTCTTTCTATTTTAGAATTATACAGGTAACTGATGCTTATAAATACTGTAAAGCAAAAATCAATTACGTTCAATTCATTTCCTTAACGTGTGTTTAATAGTAAAAAAAATAATTGCTACTTCTTTATGCTTCTCAGTCGAGGATTCACATAGACATAGACACGTTCACATAGACACACTGTCTTTACGACTTTATCAAATTACGATGTGTTCTGGTGTTAAAACACGATTTCTGACATATTGGGCAAAATGGAGGTAAAATTTTGAGTGGTGTAGTAGCTCTCTATTTTTGAAGTGGTTCTAGAACAGACAATAAATTAAAATGATAATTGATTCTTACTTATCAGCAGCTATGGTATCACATAGCATTTACGAAAGGACCGTAAAATTTTAGACACCATTATTTACGATTAATTGATTGATTGTTAGTGATTCAGGACGTGTCAACTAATGAGGGGATCGTTAATTCCGTAAGTGTAGTGCATGTTTTTATAGATAGATAGATAGATAGATAGATAGATAGATAGATAGATAGATAGGTAGGTAGGTAGGTAAGGAGGGAGGGGGAGGGAGGGGGAGGGGGGGGGGGGGGGGAGGGGGGGGAGGGAGGGAGTGGTGGTCTTTTCCCGTTGGATGACGAGATCCGGCGCCGATCAACCATCGACTAGCAGGGTTTTCCCTAACCAGGAATCTCTCATCAGCGGGGCACCGCCCCAGCCGGGATAAGCTCTAAGCCTCGATTGGTCTCCCAGCATGTGTGATAGTATAGTGCATATTAGTGTAAGTGTGTGTGTAATGGGGGAGGATAGGACAAGAAAGAGGAAGGAAAGATTCCGGGAGGTCAGTGGCCCGTTTGTTAGGATATTGCACCGACATTCACCTGGTGTTGGTCATAAGATCTACTGAACAGAACAGCCTGTTTCTATAACTCTCCTCCAGACAGCGACTGAATTCAACCTAGCTGACAAGCTAGTGTCGAAAATCCTGCCGCAGTCAGGACCATTATCTACACCTGAATGTGTTATATATTGGATGTCTCAGGATAAATGTTACAAACTTGTACGTATACAGAGGGATGGAAGATGATCGGTTCTCCCAACAACATGTGATGAGAAAACTCGTACTATGAAGTTACACATGTCACATTTGATCCTAAATGTTAGGCAACGTCACCAGCACTAGTGTTCAGCGGGTTACGTACAGACGCAAAGAGATTTTCACAAATCTGAAAAACACAGACGTATGCGGAGTTGCCTAACTGGGCCAAATGTCATCTTAGTAACTTCATTGTACAGTAACTTCATATTATATGAAAATTCCAACCACTTATTCATTGGGAGAAATGATCTTCGATCCCTCTACATGGCCTAGAAATGTGTAACATTTATTTTGAGACAACTGTATAATGTTTCAAACTTGCAGTTTCAGGGAAAACCAACACCTTGCATACTATCAAGAATAGGATTAAATTGGTTTTCATTCTATTAACATTGCGTATTAACTTTTATCTTACAGCTATCTAGATCCTATTTGCGTTTATATGCTAACAGAAAGACCACTTGGTACCAATCATTTCATATCAAATTAGGTGTTAACATGATAATGGATAAATGAACAAACATTATAAAAAATAAATTTCCCTTAACGGATGTTTACCAATTCAGTACTAATTAAAGGTTGAAGGATGCACCAATACCTCGAATTTATTGTCTAAGAAAATAACAGTTATTATATTTAGATAAAAGGATATAAGTAAAAATGAGAAGCTGTAATCTCCTTTCAACCTAATTAATCAACATAGTAATTTCCGTCATTGAGAGGTTCAGTTCAAAAGAAATATACTTCGTGTATAATTCATATAATAATATATAATAATTATATATATAATATATAATAATATATAATATATA
>BLKR01010730.1:0-47611 GCA_011170035.1 Teleogryllus occipitalis | reverse complement strand
GGGGGCGCTTTGGGCAGAGCTGGTGGCGGTGCGCGGTGTGGGGTGGAGCTGGCGCGGATACTGCTGCGTGTGCAGGGCCGAATGTGTCGCTTCTCGCGCGCAGGCGACTGGCGCGACGAGAGACCACGCACAGTGGTTTGAAACGCGCAATTGTGGAACACTTTTATTGTCAAAAAATGACAAAAAAATGTCAATGAAGGATTCTTTTACAACGTATTCCAAGAATGAACTTCTAAATACACTTTTCATACAGTGTTCCAATTAAGATATTGAGCAAAGAGGAATCACGTACAGTTCAAACTCGTTTTGGATGGTAGTATACCGGCATAACCTGGAATTGACCAAAGAAAAACATGGGATCAAGGAATCAAAGAAGCTCACCTCGAGAATTCATATCCGGGTAGTGGTTGACCTCTATTTCGGTAATTAACTGGGCTAAAATTCGTCACCCGAAAATTCAAAATCTACGACCTATCTATTTACGATAGTTTCGAAGTTCATTATAATGTTGCCAACGAGAAATATTCTAGTATATCCCTGCAGGAACGATATTGATTTGTTATTCATCTTTTTATATAACCGTCTGAGATGACTTAGTGACATCATCCTCTGGCGCTGCACCATCGCCAACCAGGAGGTATTCTGACGGTGGCGAATTTTCGATATTGCTACGTGCTAAATCGAATTCAGTCATTGTCCGGAGAAGAATTATAGCGGTCGGCTGTTCTTGTTGAGAGTTTTCGGGGTTGGTCCGATCAATAACCGGCTATTGCCAGACCAGTACCCTGACAAACGCCACGGATCACATTTGCCCTCTCATCGTCCACCCCATCTCTCCCTTACACGCACACACATGCATGTCTGATGACCAGTCGGGAACTTAGTTTGACGTGCCTGGGGTGTAACCTCACTGATGAAGGTATCTGGAAAGCGAAACACCGCAAGCTGAAGTGCAGGTGGGCACCGAATTTCTGGTGCCATCATGGAAAGTATACCACGACAGCTCGGGTATAACATGCACAACACTAATGACCATAGCAGTTGAGGCACCAGTAAACCAGTGAATACGTGGTTTCTTTATTCCTCATTTATATGCCTCTGACCGGGAGGTCCTAGGTTCGAGTCCTGACGGCGGCAGGACTTTCGACACTAGCTGTTCGGCTAGGTCGAATTTAGTTGCTGTCTGGAGGAGAATTCTAGCGGCTGGCTGCTCTGATCGGTAGTTTTCCGTGGTTTCTCCGATCAACACCAGGCGAATGACGCCGCAGTACACTACCAAACGGGCCACGGACAGCGCGCGAACTTTCCTTCCTCTTCCTTGTCCTATCCTCTTCCCTTACACACACACACACACACACACACACAAACACGTACACTAACATGCACTACACTACCACATATTCCGGGAGATCGGTCGGGAGCTTAGAGCTTGTCCCGGCTGGGTTGGTGCCTCGCTGGTGGGAGAGTCCTGGTTAGGGGAAACACCACTAGCCGACGGTAGGTCGGCGCCGGATCTCGCCATCTAGCGGGGGAAGGTCATCGCCATCTCCCAATAAAAACATACACTATACTTACGGGACTAACGACCAACGCTGTTGACGCGCCCGGAAACGCGAAAAAATTAATCAAACATCTTTTATATCGATTACAGCGAATTACCGTCATTGAAGGAAGATGTTTTGGCCGCTATTTTGTCAAGTGGCCCATTATGCGTCTGTGTGACAGGGCGGGATCCAGACGGAAGCGACAAAGTGGGCCGGGCGCCGTCGGCCGCCAGAAAGATGGACGAGCGGCGACGATTGCGGTTGTTAGGAGCGCCGTGCCCCGCCCCCCGCGCCACCGGAATGAATGATGGGGTGACGTAATAGCCAGGCGCGGCCGGGCATTGCGCGCCGGAAGACGCGATGGCAAGGCTGTCAGGAAGGCACGGCTGGCACGGCCCAGCGGCGCGCGGCAGGCTGCCCGCCAGGCGAGCTTGCGCCCGTGCAGGTGACAATACGTGCGCCGCGCCCGGAATTTCTTTGTCCGTCGGTGGCCTCATGTCGGAGAGCAACGGATTACATTGAGAAATTCACTCTTTTAGAAGTGGAATTCAAAGCCACTGGAAAGCCTCTACAATTTGCGTTGACAGGTTATCTTGTTTTCTTTTTAAATCCTTTACCAAAAAAATTTAAGTGAGTCTGCAAGCTTCTTATGCCGTGTGTAATTCAGAGAAATGTTCTAACAAATTGTCTGGTACTGTCCCTTTATTAATTGTGGCACGTACTATTTTTAACCACATTAATTTGTACATATTTTAGATAACGCGGGTGCTGATGATGCACTCGGATTAGACTCTCAAAATACCGATTGCGTATTATAGAGATGGCTAAAAAAGTCATATTCCTATTATATTGATTGTCTCAAGTAAAGAGAAAAATAAACTTCCCATTTAAATCATATACTCCTAATTCTACTTAATGAAATTTACTTCATTGTACATAGTGGAATGAAAATAAAAAGAAGGAAGGGGTAAGATGATAATTTGAAATTGAAAATTGAAAAGTATATGTACAGTGGTGGAAATGCGCGGCATACTGTCACTTTTCCTCCTCATAGTGTCATTAGTCAACAATTGCTCAGAGTTTTTAAATGTGAAGGAGATCATTGAAAGAAATATCCACAATCGGAGGATGAAAGGGGAAAACTTGCCGCCATGAGATGAGAATTCACTCTGTTCCGAATTCTTCAGCAAGCCATCATCTACGCTTCATGTTCTCTCCACGCGAAACATTTACACCCATATCTCGTTTATTTAAAGCAGCTGTAGAGGAGAGTTAGGTTAACTGGTCCACTTTTTTAATTTGCTTTAAATTGAAACTTAATTGACCTATACGCGTGGAAATTCGCATGATATTTCAGTGAGGCTTTCTCCTTATATTGTGGGAGCAAACATTATCATTGTGCCTACAGTTGTTGTCAAATATGGAATGTTTTATACATTTGCAATAGGACCAGTTAATCTAACCGGTAAGGTTAAGTGGATCGGAAATTTAAATAAATTGTGAAAATAACATTGACATTTTAATGAAAGAAAATTCTGCGCATTGCCATAACCTTTTTCTGCACATAAATGGAGAAAATGCTTAGCGAAGATTGTACACTTCCAAATTCTCGTTTAAATAAATCACGTTTTTAAATCTTGCACTGCCATCCTTCAGCTGGCATGGAAACTTTGTAACAATGTCTACTCTTGAAACAAAAGCATTTTGGTAGGTCCGGGAGAGAGAGCTCAGGACATCAACTGAAGTCACTGTTAATTGCAAAGCTGTAAATACTACATGAGTGGTAACTGGACCGATCCACTTTACCTGACGTCCCGGCGGTCCAGTTAACCCCACAGCACATTTTCTTTATATGCCCGAAAACATACAAGGCGCGACCTATTATTAAAAACAAAACACACTATTATAAAGCAAAAATATTAAGAATTAAACTAATGTGAATATTTTTCTTGTAGTTGTTATTCAATCGCTATAAAATTGCAAAGCATATGAGTGATAGAAAATACTTCTGACCTCACAGAAAAAAATTCCTTACTGTTCTCAGCAATGAAGAACCGCGACTAATGGAAGTGGCTTAAATTATCATCCCTGTCATTCTACGAATGCCATTCAGTGGAAAAAGTAGGAATCACTTCTCGCCAACAAGCATGGACCACTTAACCTAACCGGTCCAGTTAACCGAACTCTCCCCTACACAAACTAGCGGCCGCTTCCGGCACACCGGTGTATTTTCTGCGGCCTGCGGATATTAAACACAAACTATTATTTATACTTTCGAAAATACAGATGATCATCTAACATCTACATTTCTTTAGAGAACGTCTGTTGCTGCACTTTGTATGAAACGTATCTAAAGCAGCCGTTGGATAAGGTATCAGTTAATGAGGGCCCGGTGGTGGCTGTGCTGTTTTGCATGATGCTTGAACATTAAAAATAAGGAGCTATCTTATTTGCACTTTTTTCACGTCAGGTCAAAAGATTGTTTTGAAGGAGAATTTTTGTGTGATGTACGAGTTTAACAGCGTTTGAGGTGTCTTAATCAGTGCGGTAGTATTTGACGTTCGTGACGGTGCAGTCGTTGAACATTATATCCAGCAAAAGGAGCAAGATAACTGAGGAGCACCTTTACTTTCAGAAGTCATAGACGAAACTTCTTTCTCTTGCAAAATTGGTGGTAAAGCTTTCATCAAGTTACTCCACAATTTGCACAAAACGTTTTAAAGGAGAAAATCCAAGGTACGTACATTTTGTATACATTTCCTTTTTGATTCTGGCAACGTGCATAATCGTGTGGTTGCAACAGCCCTCCGTGAAATGTTTTATATTTTTGTAATATTGTGCTGTTACATCGACATAATGAATCAGAGGAACGAAAATATACACTCAAGGCCCGGCGTCCTTGACACATTTTAACAGTCCGCCGATCTGTAACAAGAATCGAAGTAACGGAGTGATCAAATATAAAACTCGGCTATCGACGCGTTTGGTTGACTAACGACGACCGGTATTTGCTTTATATTGACCTAATGACATTAATATTTGGGCTACCTGACTTCATAAGGTATTGCGTTTCTAAGATGCTCACCAGTCTGTGCTTTGTTCCGCTTACTAGAACGAAAGGAATTTCACCAGTCACTACTCTTTTTATAATGCCCGAGCCTCTCCTAAAACTTTGCCCCCGGTCGTTTCATAAAGTGAAACACTCATTTATATATTCTCGGGCGGAATTGAATTTCAATTGGACAATAATAGTTTCACTTTATACCTCTTACACGAACTGTCCACGAGAGTGAAATACATACACACGAGTAATAAAACAACTTTTCGTAATATTGTCGTGTTATATCTATTCTCCGCAACAGATCAGAAGATCAGAAAGCCTCTCAACAGCTGGCGTCCGTTAGGGATTTAACAGACGAGTCCATTAAGAATATTCAAAGTAAATGAGTTGTAGCTAATGATTGTGTAATAAGAACTCTTATTCCAAGAAATAATATTTATTGTGTGTATGTTTTTTCTTATAAGTAGTAAGTGTGAAAAGTACTAAACAATACATGGCCGATAACAAAAATAACTGACTCGATTGGTTGTTTACCGTTTATCGGCCTAACGACGTGTATTACTATGACAAAAACAGAAATCTGCTAAAAACAAAATTTGCAAAACAAACACATGACAATAAAATGTCAATACATAAACATATAAATAAATATACATAATTTCGAGCATGTAAACGATATCCCCGTCGGGTCTCTAGATGAAAAAAATATGTATATATAAAAGAGATGAGTTAGATAGTAGTGATAATTCCGCCACCATGAGCGTTTTCACGAGATAATCCCTGCAGCGCATTCCGAATTTCTGTGTTTGACGAGTGTTACAACGATCACGTTTCGATCAGTCAGCCACAGGTTAGTCCCGCGTTTCAGTTCACGCAGACCACGTCGGCGTGTGCTGCAGCTGGGTCAGGGAAGCGCAGGCAAGGAGGAAGAAAGGGAAGGATGGATGAGAAGGAGGGGCTGTCAGGAAGTGGAGGAACGGAGCCTGTTGGAGCGTGTCGGAGCAGGTCGGAGCGGGCTGAAGCGAGTCAGAGTGAGTCGGAGTGAGCGGAGCCATTCCAAGCGTGTTGGAGACGGTCGGAGCGGGTCGATGCGAGTGAAAGCGGAGCGGATGGAGCGAGTACAAGCGTGTCGGAGCGGGTCCAAGCGAATCGGAGCGTGTTGGAGCAGGTCGGAGCGGGTCAAAGCGGGTCAAAGCGAGTCGACCGGGAGCGGTAGCTCAGTGCATCAACTGATGTCACTGCAGATCCTCTGCCCGGGAGGTCCTAGGTTCGAGTCCTGACGGCGGCAGGGTTTTCGACACTACAGTAGCTTTCCAGCTAGGTCGAATTCAGTCGCTGTCTGGAGGAGAATTTTAGCGGCCGGCTGCTCTGTTCGGTAGTTTTCCGTGGTTTCTCCGATCAACACCAGGCGAATGCCGGAGTAGTACCCTACCAAACGGGCCACGGACCGCGCGCGATCTGTCCTTCCTCTTCCTTGTCCTCTCCTCTCCTATTACACACACACACTTACACTAACATGCACTACACTACCACATATTCCGGGAGACCGGTCGGGAGCTTAGAACTTGTCCCGGCTGGGGCGGTGCCCCGCTGGTGGGAGAGTCTTGGTTGGGGGAAATCCCACTAGCCGACGGTAGGTCGGCGCCGGATCTCGCCATCCAGCGGGGGAAGATCACCGCCATCTCCCGGGGGAAAACATGCACTACACTAACGGAACTAATGACCGAAGTAGTTGACGCGCCCGGAAACACGAAAAAATCAATTAAATCCAACTGAATTCCATTGACACGACGTTGCTCTACTGACACTTTTACGACATGCGAGAAGTAGTGTTTCGGCGTTCTTTGTGACTGATTGCTTCGCATTTTATCATACTTTCACATCTTGTGACTTACTGTGAACTCCTTCTAGTTTGTTTTTCGATTTATTGGCCTTTTCCCTTCCTCATTTCTGTTGCCTACTAACACTGTGTTGGAAAGAGGGATGTTTTTTTTGTTCTTCCACTGAATGTTAGTGAAATATTAGAGATCAATAACAGAGTTGACTATCAATCTTTTCATTCCAGTGATTTAAAGAAGTAATATTTGTATTTTTCGTACCAAGAAATAGATAAATAAATGTAAACGTGTAAAAATTTGTTACGCAGTAGGATGTAAATGGTATCCAATCACGGTACATGATACTTTAATGGAGCAAGATAATGGAGTGGTAAACTAGTAGTACTTGCAGGTGCATTCAAAGCAAAGATAAAGAAATCAAATGACGGGAACGTTTTATATATTCTACATTTATGCACAACGGTTATGCACATGCTGTACTAACCAGATAATGTGCAATCAGGTATTTAAATATATTTTCACTGCACAGGAAACAATTCTACCACGACTCTCCCAGCTCATTCATTTCCGGGACTTGACAGAAAACAACATTGAACATGACAATATATTTTTCTCTCAGTAAATACGCAACTATATATTTTCAGAACATTGGTCGAATTCATAATTTGCTCTTTGGAAAGTGTTCATCAATTGCAAAGGTTGAAGAAATTTGGTAATATTGAAATGGCATCTGAAAGTAGTACGGCATACATTTTAAAGGAAATTGCATTCAACCCCCCGTGTTTTTCGCAAAATAAATGGCATCTTTGATATTTTAGCAAATTTTGTGAATTAAATTTTTATTTTGTTCGTGGATAGTATTATATAGAAGGCAATATAGAAGAGAGAATAAGTACATAAAGTGGACGTATTTCACCGCCTAGCTCAACCGATTCATAATTCAAGTGAACTGTAGTGAAGGTAGTGTGGTGCAGTATAGATAAAGTGTAGTGCAGTGCAGTGTAAAGCTACATTAGCTATATGGCATAACTGAAGAAAGATAGGCGAAAGTGGAGTGGAGTGGAGCGGAGTGGAGTGGACTGGAGTAAAGTGAAGTGAAGCAAAGGGAAGCGAAGTGAAACGAAGTGAAGTGACAGAGTGGAAGGGAATAATTCGGTTGTTTAAAGAGCTAACTTTAAAAATTCACAATGTGATTCTAAATTTAAAAATTAAAAAATATTATATGACTGTGTATGTAAGTGTTTGTATGTTCTTGATAATGCATGAATATGTAGCGTCGTGTCGCTACAACCAGCGTGGGCACGCGGCGTGGTGCGCACCGGATGCGTAGACAATGGCAGAAGCTATGACGCACGGGTTTTTTCCGACGGGGTGTGCGGGTGTTAGGGCGGAGGCAATGGAGGCGGCGGGCAGCGTCGCGAAGGCTATTTAAGGGCTGTGAGAACAATAGCTCTTCCTTCTTTGAGACAGCGGCATCGGCAGCGTAGGTCGTCAGTGAGAGGTGCGTGTGTGCACGCTGCGAAGGAGCCGGCAGTTATTGTCGTAACTAGTGAGACATGTAGTCGGTCTCAGGGCAGGCGGTACTACGCACGGCGAAACATTAGGTAGTATGTTGTGGTGTGGTAACCGTTGTAAAAATCTCTCCTAGCAGTGGGATCTATTTAGTTAGTTAATTGTATACAGTGCATTGGTTATTTGTGACTACTGTCTAAATTGTGAATAATCCTGCTGTTATAACAACCCACTCTCGTCTGTGTACTGATTACACCCGTATGACGCCACAAATACTACGTGTATCCAAGTCGAATCGTATCCATCGAAGAAGGAATCACCGCCAACTCCCGGGGTAAAACATTCATTATACTAACGAGAGTAATGACCATAGCAGTTGACGTGCCCGAAAACATCAATCAATCAATAAATCAATACATACATACATACATAAGAAACTACCACATCAATATTTATTATAAAAGAAGTGCCTAGTTTTGTTTCAGTAGTTACGAATAGATTACATTACAATTTTAGCAAAACCTCAATTGTAAAGGAAAACATAGATTTCCTAAATCTCTTTTATAAATAATTATGTATGTAAGTTGCCGTGTGACTACACACGTTTTATTTTCTGATATGTTTTTGAAGTAATGGTAGTATTTATTGACGTGTATAAAAGAATTTAGTTGTCAGAATTCTTACGCCAATGATAAAATTTTTAATGTTCCCGGAACTCTCCATAGACAGTTTAATTAAAGGAGATTGCATTCGGAAAGAATAATTCTTTCAGTATTTAAATTTGGAATAGTATACTTCTTTTTACTTTAATACTATTTTATTTTAGCAAAGCCCTAGTTCATGAGAAGTGTTCGAACTTACAACGACGGTCAGCTTACCTAATATATTATTTTTATTTTTCATTTCTTTTGCTGTCAAAAACCATCACAAAATTCTTATTGTGATTGATGGAAAAACTGGTAGTTCTAGATTCTACTTCCAGTTTGATTTATTACTTGGTGAGGAGGAAACAGTTTTGAATTAACACGATTTCAACTTTTATTTGGTGGAATAAGTAGGTCGCGAGAGTACTTCTGTTGGATATGTCCTGTTAAGGAAGATTGTGAAATAAGAATGGAGCTGGCTATATAACGTATATAGAGATGAAGAAATGTGACGTTACATGGTCAAATAACATTGCAGAGAAACGCAATAAAAGTTTTTGAGTTGCTTTTCGCAATGTTCGTTCTTTGAAGTTTGGAGCTCACAAAGTTCCGGAGTAATTTCAACTCGAAATGTTTTTGAGTATTTGTGGATACTGCAACGGAAATATCTGGAACAGAAGTGCAGAAGACTGCCGTCCTGTTCCTCCCTCTGCGCTCATTGTGCTTACAAACACGGGATGATCGATGATTTATTATTATTATGCATCGTGTTTTTGTTACATATTTCATTGCACTTAAACAATTACATGGCATGGACATTTACATAGAATACTAATGATGAACACGTGGAGACGTGGAGGAAATGAACCAACAAGACGAAGAATCAGACTATTGGCTCCCATATGTGCTACGTGAACAGTATTATTCTGCCTTTAGGGACGTATTTTTTGATTTCTAACATGTGTTATATTCCTCTCTTGAATATATGAAACAATTATCCTTCTCCAATTTGAGCTCAAACGCATATTTTACAATATACGATATACACGAATTCATAAACCTTTTGGACACACTCGTATTTCTTTAAATTGATCTACTCTTGAAACATTGTTCTAGGTCCTTTATTTGAAAGATTGAATATTATTGAATTTTGAAGCTTCAAAAGGGGAAAAATCTATCACTTGTCCACTTCAAAGGTTCTTTTATTTCAGTAACTCTCATTGTTATTTTTTTGTTTATAGTATTCATTCTTGTACTACTCCGTACAGTGGTTTTCTGTCTTTTTTTTCCATGCATTCATTACAAAAATTAAAACTGGAAGCCATAAACAAAATATTATTGGTAGCTCTTGAAATAAATGACAAACTGTCCAACTTTGGAATTTCAAACATAAATTAAGAAAGTCCTCACACTTCTTGTTCAGACCTTTCTCTTCGCCACCACAAGAGGAGAGAAGCACATTTATCTGCAAACAATCGGGCGCAGGTACCGGTTGGAGCACAAAGCACAAGTGCACAAAAGATAAACTTATGTGAACGTGATAAAAACTTCGTAAATTCTTAACTGTAAAGCCAATCGATGCTCTGCTGAAAAATGAGAATGTTACATGGCGTCCCAACTTTCTTCACCAAAGCTTTCTGAAGGAATGACGACTGCTAAAAGTACATATGAATCGGTTATTTTTAAAACCCCGCAAATCAAGAATTGCGAAGTTGTGGGAAAACAAGAAAAAGTGAATAATTAAGCACATGGGAAACTTTTCTCTGCTTTTTCTATTTTTGATGCATAAATCTTGATTGAGAATGCAATGGAGACATCTAATTTCCGTCTATCAATAGTACAATAGTCGCTCGACTTATTTAAATGTTTATGACTTAGAGAATTGTAAAAACTAATATTATTTTTTTACCTAAACAAAGAAATAAATACACATAAAGAGCGAAAATATAAAAGAGTGACTTATGGGATTCTATCTATCTATCTATCTATCTATCTATCTATCTATCTATCTATCTATCTATCTATCTATCTATCTATCTATCTATCTATCTATCTATCTATCTATCTATCTATCTGTCAATCTATTATCCTGTTTGTCTGTCTCTGTCTCTCGCTCTGCCTCTCTGCTTTTGTCTCTCTGTGTCTCTTTCCCTCGTCTCTCTTTCCTGCAAAGCTCTACCATTGTCCATTCCCTCCTTGCACTTCTCTGTTCCCGTCCAGCCCTGCCACGCTCCGACATGCCTCCTCCCCCCCAGCTACGTTCCCTGACCGACCACGCCCTCTCCGCGCCGCTTCTACGGAATCCTAATTACCTAAATGAATTGCGAATTGCATTAAATCAAATATTGCAAAAACAGAAAGGGGGTAAGCATTTCAATCGCAAACCCGCTTTCTTTTTCATGTCTTCTCAAACATATTCGCGCAAAATGTGGTTGAAATTGATCCACACCTTACAGAAAGTTATTCTGAACACACACACCCATTAATTTTAATAAATTTGAAGATACGGGATACGATTCACTTGGCGAGAAGTGTAAAGTTGATTCTAAACTTCACAGCAATCGTTCATTTACGTTAACCATTCAGTGGTCGCGTCGATTATTATTGTAATCCAGTCCTATTCATTTGCTGTTTACAGCGAGAGCCGACAAACTTTTGACATGGACTTTTCAGTTCCTTCCGTACAAGTCCCCAGCTATTGAATTACAACAAACTTAACTCAAGCGTTAACTGATGCACTAGTTATAAGCGCTGGAACAAGCTTGGATTATAATAGTAATCCTCGCGACCACTCGCGGTTCAAGTTGTTCTTTAGTTATAAGTTGTCCGTGACCTTGACATCGTGAATATCGCTGCAACCGATGCTCTGAATGTTTATGCAAAGAACAACAGTGGAAAAAGTTTGACTAGAAAGGGGTTTTTAAAGGATCCCGCTTTGTACTTTTTGAAATTAGAAATTAAAAGGAAGATCGAGAGAAAATCTTTGCCGACAGCAATAAAAACACGCGGAATGGAACTGCTGGGAATCCGAGAAGAGACCGAGGGCCAGCGGAGTCACCAAAGGGCAACGTGGAACGTTGTTATCTTTGTGGACGTCAACGAAACCAGAACACTCAACAGTATTGCGTAAATTGTTTCCAGCGAGTGTGCCCAGAACACAATAAGAAACTCTACGTGCGATGGTCACCTAACGTTGCTATGGAAACACATTCAGAGTAGAGGCTCCAGATGTGTAAACAATTTCGTCGAATTGTTTTATTTAATAATCCTAATACAAAGCAGATCAAGTGCACAAAACACATATAGCACAAGACTTTTCAAAAACAAACATCTACTCGCATGTATTTGACTAGATTTGTTTAAAGGCATAATACATGCATTTTTGCCTAGCATTTCATAGAGTTTGTAATGTCAACGATCTAATAAATTTAATAGTACTTTGTAACTGTTCAGTGTTTTAGATACCATTTCTCGTCTATATTTAAACTAACAGACGATTTGTTCTTAAACTTTTGTTAATAAGAATTTTTTCAAACTGGAATACAATTGCAATACCACTCGCATTCAAATTTTGAGCGCGACCATTTAAGGTTAATAATCATAATAAACCAACCGACTCATAACATCTTTAGTTGTGAATTAGAGGAATAATAATAATAATAATAATAATAATAATAATAATAATAATAATAATAATAATAATAATAATAATAATATAACAAAACGAAAGGCAATAATAAATTTCCACTGCATCTGACGTTTGGGGCATAATTTTCGTTTGCCGTGAAATATCAAAATGTTTACATCACTCTTGAATGGTCTTAAAGTTCCCTTTTTTTGTATTTCCTGCTGATGTACAGGCAATGTTATTCTAGTAAATATATGTTTTATAAAATTATATCAAATTTTAGTATGTGAACAGATTTTTAGATCATGTGCGACGTTTTAACTTATTTCCTCTAGAATGTATTCAATTACTATAATATTCCTCTTATCGTAGAAGTTGAATACCGTACTGCGAAATAAGTCATGTTAAGTATTATCAAATGAAATTTAGTATGAAGTATGAGTGATATTGAGTGTTTAGTATGAGTATGAAGACGAGGAAGATTGCGAGTGGAAGTCAGAAAACACGGGAGTATTCCGTGGAACCTGTCCTGAACCACGCCACAATTAGTCCACAACAAATTGCATTTGGATCGCACAGAGGTCGAACGCTAGTTCCGCACCTCTTGTCCCCACTACACATCGTACACCACAATCCTTGTTTCGTTGCAGTCCCTTTACAGCAAGCACACGAGAACAACGTTACATACGGTTCAGTGTACGACAGGACAGCACCCTTTCACAATTTGTCGCTTGTCCAAACAAGCCGCTCGCCATTGCAGTCTAGCTGAGCGGTGGAGTTCGCCAAAGACTCTTTCGTTGCAGCCAAACACTACTCAGCCTATTATTTTGAATCTTACAAATGTTTCAATGCAGAGGATCGATCGAAAGAACAACTGTATCATGTTGTTCAACAAATGTCGCAAAGAAGAGTGAAGCCGAAAGCACGCGAATTGGAATAATATGACCATCGGATGTATTCTGAATTCAATTTGTTCGCAATCCATTTCATAGCACGTCACGGTTTAAATATATGCTCCCCTGTAAATCCCGCCCTCAGTCAACGCGACGGTCGACGTAACGGACGATTTCCCCAACCGTTCTCTCCATACATTCGCCGTGCGTTGCCCGCGCTTGAGCCGTCCTCGCCGAGGGAACTTCCGCGCCATCGCGTCATCGAGGAGCTTCACAAACTATTTACTCGTCAACTTGCTCTCTTTTTACGGCGCGTAAAACTATGGCGACGACTCGGGAGAGGCGGCGCGGAGGGGAGCTGCTCGATCTTCGGCGGAGTTTTTCCGGGCGGCTGCTTTGCCGACGAGCGAGCAAGCGCCCCTGGGGGAATACCCTCCCCTTTCGCTCCCCCCCCGCCCCCGCCCCCGCCCCCCGTCCGGGGCGGCGCTGCTACTCTGCATGGCGGCGGCGTCTCAAGGCGACGACGCCGACGCCGATTGTCCCGAGGCGAGGTGGGCGGAACGAGGGGCGGCGCGCAAGGAGATGGTGTTAGATGGGGACGGTGAGGAAAAGTAAAAGGAAAGTGCTGCGGGAACGAGTTGGAAAGAAGCCGGATATGAAAAGAAGTCGGTCGTGAAAAGAAGACTACTAGGTTCTACCGCAGCACATAGTTTCTTGTGTTATTTTAACGGTCATCTAATATTGTAATAATGCACATGCATGCTACTAATACGTCAGATCTGTTTTCACAAACTTTCTTCACCACTTAAATCGTAGAAAAAAGTATTTATGTCTATTTTGTAAAAATTCAATATTGTAAGGAATACACTTACGCCATATCATTTAGTATTTTATTGTATCCTAATAAAAAAATAGAAGAAAAATATTAAATCAGCTTTTCGAAAATGACCTACGTTTAATATACGTTTAATATTCCAAATATTAAAAAGATACGTTTCCATTTCAGGCTTCGGGTTTCATCAAATCGATTGGTGAGTATCCATTTTGGAGAATATCCAGTGTACACTTTAGACGCTTGTGGTATGAAGGTCGCCTAATAATCTAGTTTTTCTGTCAAAATTCCAAAATTGATTGTTTGCAGTATTTCTTAACCTTTTCTATATTACGTGAAGGAGAAAGAAACATTTACGTTGTTCCTAAGAGGAAGCAGTTATGTGCGATGGGAGGAGAGACGTGCAACAGAAGAAAAGTGGAAAACAAGTGATGTTAAAGAATGTCAGCGAGGAAACGCAAAAGAGAGGAAGTATCGCAGAGTGACGCTGAATTGGGAGGTCTTAATAACAAGAAGAGACAGAAGATGCAAGTGTGATAAAATGAAGAAAAAACAGATGGGATGTTGGAAGTAAAAGAAGAATAGAGTCTTTGCTATGATTGAAGCAAAATTTTGAAAAACTCGAACAAATGAAAGAGAAAAATTAATTGAGATATCGCGTACTAAGAACCAAAGAAAAAGAGGGTAAGTGCAATAGGGGTAGATAGATTGATAGAAGGTAAAATAAAAATAAAAAACGAGAAAAGTAGAACATAATGGGACGTATGGAATAATTAAAGCAAACGTGATAAAATGAAAAGTGTATACGCCTGAAGATGATTCTATAGCTCTGACAGTTTAATAGAAAATGGGCGAAAACTGCAAAGTGGATGATCGACATTGCAAAGTGATTGAAGCTAAATCCGGTTATGAAAGGATATCGACAATCTGGAGCGCGTAAATAATTCCAGGAAAAAATGAAAGCGGTTTGTCGGCAGCAACTTCCTTGAAAGCAGGCAATAAGGGGAAGATTTCATATAAAGCATTTTTTCCCTGGGGAAGGCAATATATGGAAGTTTGAGAGGAATACTAGTATCTACCGAGAAACGGAAGAAGTAAAATCCACAGGGATGTAACGCAGTGGGGGTGAGCAATTCATTTTATTTTACTAACTTTTTAATCAAAAGCAGTATATTTTATTGAACTGGAATGCGGAGTATAAACCAAAATTGACAATATTATATATATTCTACCACCTTTCTTAAGTACTCGAAGAAACCAATACTGTGATGTGAGCATTGTTAATATTCGGAAAGAAACTGTACAAGAAATGAGTTCTAACGAAGAAGAATTCTCAACGACTATTGATGATATATTGAAGACAGATTGAAGGGGGTGATCGACATTATGTGCATCATATGCATCATGTGCACATAAGAATCTACAACATGGTTGTTTGCCGAAGTTTCGGAATATATATGTTCATCCTCAGGGCTATATAATATATGAAGGAAACAATACAGTTACAATAAGGCTATAAAAAACACGTGTCGGATACAAATACAATATCTGGCTACAGATGAACACATTTACAAATTTTGTTGACAAGAGTTACATATCTCTCAACCACCAATAAAGTATATAATAATTAAATTATGAGTTGCATGTTCCTCAATATTAAGTACCTCACAATCTCACAGAAAGTGAAGGACATACAAACATCCTCACCACACCAACACACACAATGACTGTAGAATGTTAGGCGGTGAGACGAGAATTATATGATGCGACTAAGTGAGGTACAAACTAGCTTCCGGCACGAGTCTATAGTTGATTACAACATGAATATATACTTCCTCGGTGAATTCTAATTGTTTTACTTGAAGATTGATCTAACAAGAAATGAGTTATATATCTCCTCAGAAGCCAGGTTTTTCGCGCGTTTCCGCAGCTGTTTTCTGGACGGACAAAATATTGTGTCCTTCACTAGCGTCAGGTAGGAATCAAAATTGATACTTCATATTTCCAATGTAAGTAACTATTCTTATTTGTATGTAATGTAAGGGACTATTCTTGCATTGATCCCTTAGAATTATAAGTAATACATGTAAGATATGTTAATCTGTTTCGGTATTAGATTGAAGCTGATCAAACATATGTGATTAATAACTCAGTTAGTAAGAAAATAAAATTTGTGTTCATATTCCACAATGGAATGTGTTTATCGGTCAGTCACTCATATAATCAAAAAGCGACCAAAATAACACTTTACTAGAACTCACTCGTAGGCATTGATATGTCTTTCATTAAATTATTACTTTGCCAAATTTTTATTCCAAAATGTTATCATGTTGCTGGAGAGAGCGTCTGACCTTGCCTGCACTTACAGATCTCTCTATCCCTCCGAGATCGACCTCACTCTCTAGGTCAACACCACATTTTTTGTATTCCAAAATGTTATCATGTTGCTGGAGAGAGCGTCTGACCTTGCCTGCACTTACAGATCTCTCTATCCCTCCGAGATTGACCTCACTCTCTAGGTCAACACCGCATTCGGCGGAGCGTACTTTAAGTGATCCAGAAGAGAAGCCTGCCGAGTGGAATCAACAAAACTTAATTATTAATTATATTAATTTAACAACCTAAAATTAATTTAATATATTATATATTTATCAAGATACCTGATTATTTTCGAATGAATCAGCAAGTGTACAGCTTCGTCCTTTTCTAATATTAATGACTTACTAGAAGTAGACAGAAGGGCAGCGAATTCTATTACTATCTTGAAAACTACTTCAGAAAAAATAAATGAACCTCATTATATTAGAAAAGCAAAGAAGAGTAACCCGCAGAGTACAGCTCTCATCCCTGAGATACCTGTTGCGGTAAACGCTACAGCGAGCTTATGATTACAATATTTTCTTCCCCGAACATTATTTACGAGAAACATTACTCATAAATGAGGTTACGCCTTTCTAAATCCGATTCTTTAGTTTTTATTTAGAGTTTTATAATAAATTCTGTTATCTGACCTTGAAATCGTCCTTCACGTAGTGCAGATAGCACCCAAAAGAGTACGCAATTCGTAAAGGACATGATTCCATACGTCGCTATTCCAATCAGAATTTACGAGGAACGTGCTTGATGACTAAGTCTGTGTCTTCCGAAATGTGTAGATTTAGTGCATATTCAGTGTGAAATTGAAATTGACGATTTTGAAATTAAAGGATCAAATTTCACTCTCCTCACAAGAAAACAACCTGCATCAACTGATTTTTTCATGTTTGAGAGGAAATAAAAGAAGTCATCTTTGTCAACGTATTACATTTTTCATGTTTACACGGAAGACTTACGCATCCGTTGATTTGGAGTATTGAATTCTGAAGTTTGAATATTCACCAATTTTAATCGTTTGCATGTACCTTGTGCAGTGCTTATGCTAAAGGTATATAATTAATAATGTCACTCTCAATTTGTGCCTGTAAATACTTGCAAACATAACATCCAAAAAACAGCATTTTTTAAATATTCAGCATGTCGCTAACGCATATCAAGTAAGGATTTGAGAAATAAACAATAATGCTGCTTCAGAAGATTTTTGAAATCTAGGGAATGGTAAAAATTATTTGAATCAAAGCAGAGAAACGGAAAAATGTGTTGAAAAGTAAATAAATTTCCATGTTCGTGTTGCTCACACTTTTTTGTATGTAAATGTCTAAAAAATTGTAATGTTATTACCTGTTTAACGACCAATTAGTTTTACAAATAGTATTTTAATATTTGTTACAATACATTGACATTACGATGGTGAACCAAGATTTACATATTGTTACATTGCTGTCTTCAAGAGGTTAATAAATAATCGTAATTATTAATAGAAATAATATATATTACCAATTATTAATTAACCAGCCATTGGTCTAAATTTATGACAATAAAGTTGCACACAAAAAATTGCCCCTTAAAAAGAAATGCGTATTAAGCTTACTCTCATTAAAGGGTGAACATCATACGAAGTGGTAGCCACAGTAACTTTCTGGACTTACTTATTCAAAATCATGCCGATAATTAATATGTTGGATCGCTGCTACAGTTAGTATTCGTATATCTGTCATCGGGAGCCTACGGAAGTTTGGGATCAAGGTCAAAGAAATTATTTGTTAGTTTCCTCGAAATCGAGAAAAATGGGGAAGGACATAGCGAAAGAGATTGTGTCAGAATCAGAAACTTTCCTTCTGTTTTATGAACTATTATTGCTTCTTCTGGACTCAAAGACGGAGCGTCAGAACTGATGTGGTGTGTTTAGTCATGAGAGCGGTGTTTTTGACACACACACTGATGCCAAAAAAATGGAGGGCGTGGTCAGAGAGAAACCTACAGAATTATTTGCTTTCATTTCACAAACGTTTGGTAACTAGTGTTAAATTTTTAAAGCAAGAAGAAACTAAGAATAACTAAGGTAAATATATACCAACGCAATAATATCAATGTAATAATTGAATGAATTAATAACAAAATTGACTTCTCATACTTATTAATGAGTCCATGTAAAGTGGAAATGTGATCGCTTTCTGATTATCTTAATTGATTCCAATCAATTCATTCCAATGTGGAACAGGGAAAAATTATTTTCCAATTGGAGTAATAACAGAAAATTATTTATTCTTCAAAGCAACATATGTAAATAAGCAGATCAATGCAAGAAAGCCGTACATATTAATATGGTAATATTGAAAACACGAATTTTCAATTTCATTTTCTATCAAGAAAACGGATCGGTATGGCGCCAGTTAAGGACATATACGTCTCACTTGCCAGAAAAACGTTTAGGAAATGCAGAGAATGCGCGACTTCTAAGGAAATTAAAAACTTTTTTCTATTTTGTTTCTGAATATCAACAATGTATCTCCGTATTCGTCATGAGTCCTTTAGAGCAGTGATAGAAAAAAAACATACTCTTCCATTTAAAAAATTAAAGTTGTGTCCATATCTCAAATATTATATTATATTACAGACAAAATATCATCTTTTAGCTACCCTACAGCGCAGTAGTAACAACCATACAATAGACCCTACATTAGTTTTCAAGATGCCAACTGTACTGAAAATTCGATCACAGGAGTTAAATAAAATGGCAACAGAATTCACCCTTCTTGTAAGGACGACATAGACTTTGGAAACGAAATATGACTGGTTTAAGGAGCTCTTTAGAATCTGATATAAAGGCTTGCTCGACAGGGATTTCAAAGAGGCTCTTTTAGTATATAAAAATGCTAAATATAGCCTACTTTTGCAAGCATGAGACGACAGCGCGAACACAACATTCGCACCGGCATGTACCAGTGCGAGGATGGCGGCGGAGACGGCGGCGGGGCGGGAAGCGGGCGGGGCGCGGCGGTTGATATAGGTGCGGCGTCGTGGGGGGGATATGAGCTCGGCGCCGCGCTCGGGGCCGTCCACAACCGCCCGCCCGCCAGGGCTGTCGCATGCCCGGCTTATTATTACATGTCGGCAGCGATATTTCACCGCCGCTTTAATTAAACGTTTCTGTCCGGCGCGGGCATCTCATATCGATCACCGCCCCCGGCGGGACCGCCCCCGCTCTACGGCGGCAGGGGCGGGCGGCGGCGGCTCGGATACAAATCCCTGCCGCCCCCAGGCGCGCCGCCCCGCTCGCCGCCATCCGCGGCGCCGCCGTCGTCGCCGCCGCCGCCGGGCTCTCTCGCCCTCGGCCCGGCGGCTCACTCTCGGCCCCGCGCCCCTCCATTGACTCCTCCACCATACGCTCGCTCGCGGTCTCTCCGTCGCCGCTCCGCCCCGCACCCGCTCCGCACCCGCTCCGCGCCCGCTCCGCGCCCGCTCCGCGCCCGCTCCGCGCCCGCTCCGCGCCCGCTCCGCGCCCGCTCCGCGCCCGCTCCGCGCCCGCTCGCCCGCGCCCGCTCCGCGCCGCTCCGCGCCCGCTCCGCGCCGCTCCGCCCGCTCCGCGCGCTCCCGCGCCCGCTCCGCGCCCGCTCCGCGCCCGCTCCGCGCCCGCTCCGCGCCCGCTCCGTCCCCGCTCCGCACCCGCTCCGCACCCGCTCCGCACCCGCTCCGCACCCGCTCCGCACCCGCTCCGCACCCGCTCCTCTTCTGTTCCCCCCCGTTCCGCCCCAATCCGTCCCCGCTCCTACTCTGTATCTGCACCGCCTCCGCACCAGCTCCACTCCCACTCCACCTCACTCCATATCCTCTCGGCACCCGTTCCGTACCCGTTTAGTCTCCACTGTAGCCCCGCTCCGGCTCTCCTCCGTGCCCGTTCTGGACCTCCTTCACCGTCGTCTCCGCCCCCTTATCTCACCCAACCCTAACCCGTACCATCCTCTGGCTATCACTCCACCTTCGCCCTCCCTCCCTCCCTCACCCCACATCGCCTCTTCTCTAGCCGCCCACACTCCGTCCAGCCCCAACCACACCCTCGCCCGCCCACGCCGCTTCCGAGCGCTGTGGCCGCGCTCGTTTTTATTTCAGCCGCGCTTTCTGCGCGCTCCGCCTGGCTTCCGGTGCCCCTGGCCATCGCGTCGCCCCCGGCTCCGTGCCCCTGTTCCCCATCTCCGTCACCCGCCCCCGCCATCGCCGCTGGTGTCGCCCTGCGCCCGCTGTCGCCCATCCCCGTGTTGCAAGTCCTGCGTCCATCCTCTTTAGACTTCTTATCGCATTGCTAAACTGTATCCTCTACTAAACTCTAAATCAGCTCTAAGTATTGAATGTGGAACTTCAATTTATAAATCGATATTACGACCAACAATCACGTATGCTTGCCCAATTTGGTGTAACACAGCTAAAACACATATTGAAAAACTGCAAATCATCCAAAATAAATGCTTAAGAAAAATAACTAAGGCTCCCTGGTTTATTAGTAACAAGCAACTTCACAGAGAATTACGAATAGAGTCAATACAAGAATACATACTAAAATCCTCTCAAGAGTTTTTCGATATTCTTTCAGGATCTCCAGCCACGCCCATTTTCAAACTTGGCAAAAACTACCCAAAACCAAACAGAATATGCTCACGATTTCCCAAGGATAAATTCAGACCTCCATAAACACTCAACGGCATTAGTTCCCAACATCTATTAATTTTACATATTAAATCACAAATATTTTATTTAAAGACGATTACGAATATAAAGTCCCTATCAGTATACTCTATTTTCAAAATTATACACTGAAAACAGCCTGTAACAATCAGGACAATTAGCGTGAGAAGGAATGACAAATCATTATATTGTAAAAGTTAACATCCCTGAAAGGCAGAAATGCCGAACAGGTGGAAATAAATTAAAAAAGAAAACTTCTTATCGCGCACTCCTTCCCTCGCAGTGTCCGCGTCTGCCTCGGTCTCGGTTCGACGCCCGTAGGCTGTCACTCGCTTCGGCCCCCCTGTCGCTTATCTGTCCAACTATTCCTCTTTACGGTTAGTTTATCTCATTTTCCTCTTCGCTCATTTTCGCCGTTTCGGCGTTAAGGGTTTATCATACGCATTTTCTTCTTCTGCGCTTTTCTGCATTACTTCCTTTATTATTATATTACATGTTCTTTTGCACATTTTCCGGTTGTGAGTTATAAAGCAATAATTGTATTTCAGATTAGCAGATTACATTTAAGACTAAATTAGTTGTGTTTCACATCACCCAACAGAATTTCAGAAGTAGTAATTTGTAGTACTCCATATCTACCACTCCCCTACGTTGTACTCTCAAGAAAGCATCTGATTAACTCTGGAGGTATTTGTGAAAAGGTAACTTCAGGTGTTATACGTCAAACCTCCTGCCTTTACTGAATAAAGAATTATTGCTTAGAGAATTTTATTGATGAAGAAAAGTACACAACTGTCGTTGGTGAACGTGTTAGTGTAGTGCAACAGGCCACAATTCATCTTGCTGAGAAAAAAGACGACAAACGATTTACACACTTCCTTTTTCACGAACGATTTCGGAGTTTCAGCAAATGCATGCATTTTTAGCAAACGCGCGAGAGATTTAGCAATGGAAGATATCCCACCTGGACAATGATCTATTCTCCTATTTTGAAATAAAGGTTACTAATTGGTAATTCATTTTACGTTTTCTGGAATACAAGTTACAAGTCTGAAATACACTCAATGTTTTCGAAAATAATCTTTATTAATCTGAAATACAATTTATGTAATTCTTCTGAAATACAATTCATTTTTCTTCGTACCCGCAGCTTCTTAACCCATCTAAGAATAGCAATGTTTTTTTCTTTGTATAACTTACTTTTGGTATACTCCTAGTTGCTATAGCACAGATTATTCGACACTGAAAGTGAAGTATATTAAGAGATTTCTTACCAACGGGTCCCAACATCGTCGTTAGAACTTTTAAGACGTTTTCGAAGCCGAAGGTTCCGAAAGTTTAGTCGTCACTGTTTTCATCGCTGTCCATGTACGTACTGAATGGCACACCTAGGTATTCCCTGTAGCGTAACTAAACGAATGAACGAGAGAAAGAGGAGAAGAGAACTTTGAGAAAATACAGACAAACAAACAGGAAGTAACAGAAGAGAAAAGGAGAAAGGAGAGGGAAGAGGGGAGAGAATACGAGACGAGAGGACAAGCGGAGAGAAAAGAAGAGAGTGGAAGAGAATAGAAAAATTGAAGGAAGAAGGGGAGAGAGCAGCAAGGGAGGAAGAAACGGTTAGAGGAGCGGAAAGGGGTGGAAAGGGAAAAACGGAAACAGTGTGAAAAATCGAGAGTAAATAGGGGGTCAAGAGAAAAAATAAAATAGGCCAGAAGAAGAGATAAGAAGAAAGACAGTGTATTAAAGAGCATCCTTGCACCTCGCTGAGACGCCGGTGTACGGGTACTGGCATAAAAAAGTCACACATGAGATTTCTCCCATGAGGGCGACTACTCATCCTGACGACCTGGTTTTTGAGCAAATAGCGCGACCCGGCGCGGTTCGGCCCACATTGCCCCACCTTACCTCTTTACACGCTCCGACTCGCTCCGCTTCCTCCAGCCTCGCCCTGCATCAATCCTCTCCGCCCCGCCCCATCTCGTCTCGTCCCGTCCCGTTCCTTGCGTCCCTTCCCGTCTCGCGCAGTCTCGTTTCGCCTCATCACCCCACCCCTCCTCCTCACTTCGTTTCGCTTTCCACTGCTTCACCCCTCCATGCCCCGCCCTTTCCTGGCCTGTCTTAGTCTGCCTCGCCTCGCCCCACCTCGCCCCGCCTCGCCCCGCCTCGCCCCGCCTCGCCCCGCTTCGCCCCGCCTCGCCCCGCCCCGCCTCGCCCCGCCTCGCCTCGCCCCGCCTCGCCTCGCCCCGCCTCGCCCCGCCTCGCCCCGCCTCGCCTTGCCCCGCCTTGCCACGCCTCGCCCCGCCTCGCCCCGCCTCGCTCCGCCTCGCCCCGGCTCGCTCCGCCCCGCCCCGCCTCTCCCCGTCTTGCCTCGCCACGCCTCGCTCCCCCTCGCCCCCGCCTCAGCCCCGCCTCAGCCCCGCCTCGCCCCGCCTCGCCCCGCCTCGCCCGCCCCTCGCCCCGCCTCGCCCCGCCTCCTTCCCCGCCTCGCCCCGCCTCGCCCCCGCCTCGGCCTCGCCCGCCTCTCTCGCCACGACTGCCACGACTCGCCACGACCCCCGCCTCGCCCGACCTCTCCCCGCCTCGCCCCGCGACTCGCCGACCGCCTCGCCGAAACTCGCCCTCGCCCCCGCCTCGCCCCTCGCCCTCGCCGACTCGCCGACTCGCCCTGACGCGCCCCGACTCGCCGCCTCGCCCCGACTCGCCCCGACTCGCCCCGACCGCCCCCGACTCGCCCCCCCGCCTCGCCCCCCGCCTCGCCGACTCGCCCCGACCAACTCTGCCCCGCCCCGACTCTTCCCCGACTCCCCTCGCCCTCGCCCCGACTCGACCAGCTGACTCGCCCCCGACTCGCCCCGCCTCGCCCCGACTCGCCCCGACTCGCCCCGACTCGCCCCGACGCCCCCGACTCTTCCCGACTCGCCCCGCCTCGCCCGACTTCCCCGACTCGCCCCGCGCCTTCGCGCCTCGCCACGCCTCGCCATACGACTCACGCGCCACGCCTCGCCCCGCCTCGCCACGAACCCACGACTCGCCACGACTCGCCACGACTCGCCACGACTCGCCACGACCGACTCACTTTGACTCGCCACGACGCCACGACTCTTACGACTTTCGGCTCGACACGACTCGCCCGACTCGACTCGCACGACTCGCCACGACTCGCCACGACTCGCCACGACTCGCCACGACTCGCCACGACTCGCCACGACTCGCACGACTCGCCACGACTCGCGCCACGACTCGCAACGGCAACGACTCGACTCCGACGACTCGCGACGACTCACGACTCGCAACGACTCGCAACGACTCGACTCGCAACGAACGACTCGCAACGATCGCAACGACGCTCGCAACGACTCGCAACGACTCGGCGACTCGCAACGACTCGCAACGACTCGCAACGACTCGCAACGACTCGCCAAGACTCGCCAAGATTCGCCCCGCCACGTCTCACACACTCCTCACCCTCTCACACTTCCTCGACTGTTTCCACCGCCACCTGGCATCTGCCGCCCCCACTACCCTGCTCCGCGCTACCCCACCGCTCCCCGCCGAGTACAACTTCCGGCGCTAGCGATGGCTCATCGCGGACCGCAGCTAGGACATGTTCACCCACATTTGAATCAACGTAAGAGGCCGGTACTCCTGGAATGGAGACAGACGTACTCAGTCGGCGAGCGAGCAGGGGGCCGCGATCGCGGATGACATTGTGGAACACGCGGAAATCAGATTTTGTGCCTCCTCTTGCCCAGACTCTCTCTGATCCTCGGTTCGATTTATGACGGATATGGGGACCAACAAGAGATGGGTTGACATGTTGACTGGCAGAAGAGCAGGAATGCTCTCTGAGACTGATGCTAGAACTGTTAAGTTATCTACATGCTAACTTCTTTTTATAAATTAAGTTCGGGAGGCTCGGGTCTCGTGAGACAGTTCTGGAGACAGGAGACCTTTATTACGATTTGTGACAGATAAGTAGACCGACACAGAAGGGATGGAATTGCAAGGATGTAAAACTGACAAGACTTCCAGTGTAGAAAGTATAATTTATGTCTCTGCTATTGATTCTTCTAGAAATCACAAGAAATCTTATTTGTCTCCTAAGAAACGAACAGAATGAGACCTACGCTTCTAGTTATTGTTAATATATTCATACTCTGATTATGTTTAACATTCAAAAATTTTGTGGTGGGATTTTACTTGCAGGTAACAAGCTTATAATTATTTTATTTTACAATCATAAAAATAGGACCATTTCACCATTATTACATATACTTTGAAATTTTGTTATAATGAATGTCTGAATTGTTTTCACAACGGCGTTGCATGTAAAATAAAAAATGTAATAAACATGAACTATAACCGTTTAATTATTATGGGTTCATTAAACGCAAGTTGTCCTCATTAAAAATGGCAAGACTAAAGCCATCCATTTTCATGTCCACTTAATCTGTTTCACAGAAATTGGCACTTTCAGCAATTAATCTAGTCCGAGTTTTTTCCCCGTCATTGAAATCGATTCATACGTGTAACACAAATCAAATTATATATTCCTACTTGAAAATATACCATTCTTCTCTTTATTTGTTGGCGGGGCTTATATGTATGCGTAATCCTTGTCTAAAATGTCATTAAATATGAATCTGCAACCAAATAAAGTACGTGTGCAAAATTCTCGAAAGCTGGCGCAATTACAAATCAAATTTAATGATCAGAAATGCAAGTAGAGGAAATAATTGGAAACTACGAAACTCACGTGTCTATAACATATATAAGAAAAAAAGATATTGGGGGAAATGTAGTTAATTCGCGATCAAGACAGAAAATATTTATTGAAAGTAAACGCCCAAGTAAACGAAAGTGTAGGCAGAAATATTGGCGAATACAGAACAGCAAACGGCGCTAAAAATGTAGCCAAACCTTCAAATTTATATTATGTAAGTGTACATGAGGGAAAGGAATTCATTTCAAAATATGTATTTGATTAAAATGTGTGTTTGTTTGACAATATTACGTGCAATACCACGAAGCACGCAATACCGAAGTATTACAAGGAGCACATGAAAGAAAGTAATAAAATTGTTGTACATTCAGATATATCTCTACGTAGAGAAAAGACAAGATACCCGTGGCTATAGCCAGTTCCTCTCTGTTTGACTTTATAATTATACTAGCTGACCCGGCGAACTCTGTTCCGCCTTAACAGCCGGTCCCATCTTTTTCTCGCGTCGCATTCAGTGTGATAAACTGTACTATCCTTGTTGCACTGCGTACGTGCAAAAACGTGCGTTAGCACACAGAAACGCTGTCGAACGTGATAAACAGTATCCTATGTCCGTCTCCTGGCTCTAAGCTTCCGGTACAGCCGTTCGGTACAGCCGTTCTTGAGTTATAAATAGTGTAACTAACACCACTTTTATATAGATATAACGGCGAACGAAAGGCGGCTATCATTATCGCCTTCTGTTATCAGTGCGGCGTTACAACAATGGGTTACAACAGGCAACAATGACAGCTAACATGCGAAATCACGCGAAAACGTGCGAAAACGTGCAAAAACGTGCGTTGTCACACAGGAACGCTGTCGAACGGGATAAACAGTATCCTATGTCCGTCTCCTGGCCCTAAGCTTCCTGCTCACTAACTTTCAGCCAAATCGGTACAGCCGTTCTTGAGTTATAAATAGTGTAACTAACACGACTTTCTTTTATATATATAGACTAGCTGACCCGGCGAACTCTGTTCCGCCTTAACAGCCGGTCCCATCTTTTTCTCGCGTCGCACTCACTGTGAGAAACTGTACTATCCTTGTTGCACTCGTAATAATAAAGCAATTACAGATTTGTGTTTTCCTCTCAACTAAAGAAGAATTTCAAAAAAACGCTCTGATATTAAATAGATAATTTAAAAATCTATTACGCAGCAGAGCGTTTTTTTGGAATTGATTTTTGTTTAAGAGAGAAATACAAAGCTGTAATCATAGGGACTGGCAGTTAAAGGCAATAAATTAGCAGATTTTGGAATTTATTAAGTTAAATTGTTTATTAGAAAATAAATAAAAAATAAAAAAATTAAGTAGATTAGTCACTCATTATTGTTCCTGTATTTTGATGCATAGGTTGCACTCTTCACCTTGTGATACACGACATTTTTTGTTTTATTATCAGGCGCAAAAACAAACAACGCAGATGATCTTCCGACCCGTGAACATGCCACATATAATTGACCATGGGAAAACATGGATATTCTAGATTCAAACCACAAACTTTCAAGGATTGGCCTTGTGATTTGTTGATGGTCATGGCGAATGCAAGACGGAAATGCAATCGGAAATTGAAGTCTTTTAAATTGAAACCTCATATCGGTTGGGATCATCGGAATCCTCGGAATGAGAACTTCCTCACCTTCAAAGTTTTCTTTGAGTATCGTCGCGTAAATTACATTGTTCATCAATTTTCTAACCACCAAACGCGTACCGTTGCACAGTTTTGGTTGGTTTATGTTTCGAAGCATGATTACTACGGAGCCAACTTTTAGGCGTAAATTGTGCGGTGGTAAGCCAGGCATATCCAAGGAGTTTAAAAATTCAATTGGATAGTTGGTGGCTTCATCTTCATTCGTGACGCAGTCAACAGGCAACAATGACCGCTAACATGCGAAATCATGCGAAAACGTGCGAAAACGTGCAAAAACGTGCGTTTTCACACAGGAACGCTGTCGAACGGGATAAAGAGTATCCTATGTCCGTCTCCTGGCTCTAAGCTTCCTGCTCACCAATTTTCAGCCAAATCGGTACAGCCGTTCTTGAGTTATAAATAGTGTAACTAACACGACTTCCTTTTATATATATAGATCACGGCGAACGAAAGGCGGCTATCATTATCGCCTTCATTTATCAGTGCTGCGTTACAACAATGAGTTACAACAGGCAACAATGACCGCTAACATGCAAAATCACGCGAAAACGTGCGGAAACGTGCAAAAACGTGCGTTCTCACACAGGAACGCTGTCGAACGGGATAAACAATATCCTATGTCCTTCTCCTGGCTCTAAGCTTCCTGCTCACCAATTTTCAGAAAATCGGTACAGCCGTTCTTGAGTTATAAATAGTGTAACTAACACGACTTTCTTTTATATATATAGATAGATAACGGCGAACGAAAGGCGGCTATCATTATCACCTTCTGTTATCAGTGCGGCGTTACAACAATAGGTTACAACAGGCAACAATGACCGCTAACATGCGAAATCACGCGAAAACGTGCGTTCTCACACAGGAACGCTGTCGAACGGGATAAACAGTATCCTATGTCCGTCTCCTGGCTCTAAGCTTCCTGCTCACCAATTTTCAGAAAATCGGTACAGCCGTTCTTGAGTTATAAATAGTGTAACTAACACGACTTTCTTTTATATATAGATAGATAACGGCGAACGAAAAGCGGCTATTATTTTCGCCTTCTGTTATCAGTGCGGCGTTACAACAATGGGTTACAACAGGCAACAATGACCGCTAACATGCGAAATCACGCGAAAACGTGCGTTGTCACACAGGAACGCTGTCGAACGGGATAAACAGTATCCTATGTCCGTCTCCTGGCTCTAAGCTTCCTGCTCACCAATTTTCAGAAAATCGGTACAGCCGTTCTTGAGTTATAAATAGTGTAACTAACACGACTTTCTTTTATATATATAGATATATAACGGCGAACGAAAGGCGGCTATCATTATCGCCTTCTGTTATCAGTGCGGCGTTACAACAATAGGTTACAACAGGCAACAATGACCGCTAACATGCGAAATCACGCGAAAACGTGCGTTGTCACACAGGAACGCTGTCGAACGGGATAAACAGTATCCTATGTCCGTCTCCTGGCTCTAAGCTTCCTGCTCACCAACTTTCAGCCAAATCGGTACAGCCGTTCTTGAGTTATAAATATTGTAACTAACACGACTTTCTTTTATATATATAGATAACGGCGAACAATAAGCGGCTATTATTATCGCCTTCTGTTATCAGTGCGGCGTTACAACAATGGGTTACAACAGGCAACAATGACCGCTAACATGCGAAATCACGCGAAAACGTGCGTTGTCACACAGGAACGCTGTCGAACGGGATAAACAGTATCCTATGTCCGTCTCCTGGCTCTAAGCTTCCTGCTCACTAACTTTCAGCTAAATCGGTACAGCCGTTCTTGAGTTATAAATAGTGTAACTAACACGACTTTCTTTTATATATATAGATAACGGCGAACGAAAAGCGGCTATTATTATCGCCTTCTGTTATCAGTGCGGCGTTACAACATTGGGTTACAACAGGCAACAATGACCGCTAACATGCGAAATCACGCGAAAACGTGCGTTGTCACACAGGAACGCTGTCGAACGGGATAAACAGTATCCTATGTCCGTCTCCTGGCTCTAAGCTTCCTGCTCACCAACTTTCAGCCAAATCGGTACAGCCGTTCTTGAGTTATAAATAGTGTAACTAACACGACTTTCTTTTATATATATAGATTACAAAGAATATAGAGTTTTAACTGAAGATGCGAGCTGTTTACACACGTTGTTGTCGCTTGTCTCCTAGTTACGACTAATGCATTTGCCATAAAGGAGACGGCTAATAGTGTTTGAATGATAGTAATAATAGTAATGATATGCAATTGAAGAATTTTATTTTATAAGTGTATAATATTTCTATATTAAAAGTGGCTATAAAACCTCTCGTCTCTCTTCAACGAAGTTTATTTGTCGCGTGAAAAAAATACTGTACTAATGTGTTTTCACAACAATTATTGTGTCTCTATGAGCACAGAGAGCAATGAGAAATCAGTTGCCTGAGTGCTCCCGTACGCGTTGCCTGTAAGCCGTTATGAGCAGCACTCATACAATATAGCTGTCCTCTACGGGAAAAAATCCCCGAGAATATCACAGGGAATTTGTGGATGTTCTTGGGAATAATGTCCTTGCATAGCAGACAGTCGCGAGACATGCAGGGAAGTTTCTGCGAGGCGGCGTTGCAACCAGCTATCACGAACGCACGTGGCGACCTGTGAATATGCAAACCGATGTAATACGTGCGTTAATCGAGCATCTACCTAATTAGGCCTTAAGAACGGGTATGTAATGTATCTGGAATGTTGTGAAATTGTGTAAGCTAAAATACTTTATGAACATGTAACCAATACTGTCAAATAGCTTAAGAAATATGTGATACACAGTTTTGGTATATCGAGAAGAGCCCCTCCCGACTTTGCCACAGGCGCGCGCTTCCGATAAGCGGCAGGGCCCCACCCACGCCGCCTTCGCCGCCCGCCGTGCAAGGGGGTGGGTTCGCCGACCCGTCGGCGAAAACGAGAAAAGAAGCGCAGCAGGTAAATCGCCGCGGCGAGTGTCCCAGTGGGAAGACCTCCATTTAAACCAATGCTTTGCTAGCGGTGGTCCGGATCTTGACTCGGGCTGCTGGTGGCGACGGGCCGCCACCGAACGTCACAGCAGCGAATCCGCCACACGGGGGAAGACCTCCATTTAAATCAATGCTTGGGGTTCATATACCCACCATAGTTGGGGACTCAGTTTACAACCATTGCCATATTAAAATTCTGCAAACCCAAATCAGTCTTTGTTTTGCAAGAACGAGTTTCTTCAGTGCCAGTAGGCAGGAAAAGGTCTGGAAGCCATATCAAAAGGAATGTTGAGAATAGACAGTTTCCACAGAACCAGCACCATCCTATCCCCTCTCACGTCGGTAAAAAATAAAACATTACTTTACTAGCGGTGGTCCGGACCTTGACTCGGGCTGCTGGTGGCGACGGCCCGCGACCGAACGCCACAGCAGCGAATCCGCCACACGGGGGAAGACCTCCATTTAAATCAATGCTTTATTAGCTGTGAATCGGACCCCGACTCGGGCTGCTGGTGGCGAGGGCCCGCCACCGAACGCCACAGCAGCGAATCCGCCACACGGGGGAAGACCTCCATTTAAATCAATGCTTTATTAGCGGTGACCCAGACCCCGACTCGGGCTGCTGGTGGCGAGGGACTGCCACCGAACGCCACAGCAGCGAATCCGCCACAAAGGGGAAGACCTCCATTTAAAGGCTTCCACGGACCGATGCGGAAGATCCGCAGCCTACGCGGATTGGCCGCAGCGGAAGATTCGCGTCACGTGTTGCCTTATGAGCACGTTTAGACCTGCGCGGCGTCGCGCGCTCCTAGGCGAGCTAGGCGAGCGTCGCGGCAACGGATTGGCAGCGTTTAATCGAAATTTGTAATGCAGTGAGACGCGTTTCTTCCGCTACAGCTCTAGTTTCGTGGAAGTCCGCCCGTCTTCGGGAGTCTACCCTCGCCTTTGGGTCGAGCGACCTTGCCAACCGTCACCAGACGTTGGCTCATAATTGACGCTCTGGTGTGAACGGTCCCGCAAATTCCGCGGCTGCGTCTAGCTCGGATCCTTCCGCACCGCACCTGCTGCGGGTCTACTGCGCGTGTCTACTGCGGGGTCTACTGCGCGTGTGGGAACCTTTAAACCAATGCTAAAACCAACCTTTAAACTACTGCGCGGGTCTACTGCGCGTGTGGGAACCTTTAAACCAATGCTTTGCTAGCGGTGGCGCGTACGCCCTCCTGCGCTGCTGGTGGCGAGGACCCGCCGCCGAAAGCCACAGTAGCGCCTACACGCCGCACGCGGAAAGACCTCCATTCAAACCAATGCTTTGTTACCAGCCGCGGCGTTCGGAAGCGCGCTGCAATGGCGACGCGTGAAGGATCCGTAAATGTCTATGCACTTAGTTCATACTTTGTCCCTTCATGTGTATATTGCACATTTTCAACCCATGCTCGTATTCTCACACAAAAAGAAGTTGCCATGACTTATGCCCCAACCCTCGTAGATACAATTATATTCAACCGTTAACCAACCAATAAATGTTACATTTTACTGATCGCTCTCTCAGATACACCAGAATAAGTTGAGCTCCCGAGGACTTCCCTGCAACACACTGATGTGTCACAGGTTGCTTTGCATGCATTTTCTGAAGTCGTTGATGTTTCACCTGTGAATTAATTAATTAAATTAATTTAAAGTGCGTCCACAAAATAGTTTCTCATTAATAGTTTTGCACTACACCGTTCAAAAGTTTGTCTATGGAAGGAAATAAAATAACTATTTCAGAATAATTAAATAATCAATTCATGAATTGGAGTGAAAAGTATTATTTCGGTCGTATTTTAAAATGTATCGACTGACAGTGAAATGATGATAACCAAAATTCCATTTTTAATTTTTCATTAACTAAACCCTATTTAATAGACCTTGTAATTTAGGGCGTGATGTCAATTTTGATTAGTAGTAAAACATTTCAACCGAATGTTTTCAACCGAAGGTGTTACACAAAAATATATCATTATTGTGTAATCGTGATTTGTTTATATGATATTATGTTCTAGCAATGCATTCAGAGAAACCTTTTTTCTTGGGACATATGTCAAATATTTTGATATCACTCCAAACTTTGAAAGCGGTATATACATAAAACGATATTGATTTGGGTGGATATTGATTTGGTTTATCTAGGCTTGTAACACTATTTAAAAGAACATCATGAATAATTATAAATTTACATATTTTTGTTTTTGAAAATGTTGAAGTTGAATATCATCACAAAATATAATATTCCATTTTTAGTATAATATAGTTATTCATGTTCTTTATTGAATATTTATCTTGATAATATTGGTAATATACCTCTTCAATTAAACTGAATTTATTGGTGTATCACTACCAAAAGTAATACTTTTTCTTGACAAAAATATAACAAACGAGCATAAGGAGGCATTTTAACACAAACTATGTGTGACTGTTATGTCTGTTTTCTGTAATAGCTACGAGTATTAGCCAACATTATTGAGGGTCTCCAAAACCTTCGTGTTTGCGATAATTTGTGTAAGAATGACGAGTAGTGATTGAATTGGAACAGTTATTGGGAAATTGCGAAATTACTAGATCATTAGCGTAAGTAAATTAAGAGAACGCTAGCGGATGCCCCAGCTAATTTGGTCGATTGGAAAACCCAGCACAAATCCCTAATCATCCGAATCAAATATAGTGAAGCTATTTACTCGGCTAGCCTGATCGACTGTATCCTACTTCAATAGGGATTCAAGAGGAATGCTGTAGTTCCTCATGCCTGGAGTAATGCTCTACACTTCAGTTAAAGTGGCAATGTGATATAGCCTAATATGTTGTGTGTTTGTTCTATGTTAAATGGAATAATGCCTTTTGAGGACAATGTAATGCAGAAAACCAAAATGTTTTCTAGTAAAGTTTACATAAATAAATAAATATAATAATGGTAATTTATGAGCTCATTTTACTTAATCTTAACTAATGTCAGAGGTTAATTTTGCACATACAAATATTGGTACTACGACGCTCTATTTATATTTGTATTAAAATTGCAAAATCTATTTTATTTTCTAATTCGAAGTTCAGTAACACATGGAATCTGAAGAATGAATTTCGAGTATTTAAAAAAAGAATTACAAAAGCACAAAACAAAAGTTGTCAGAGGCAAAGACTTGACACATATTTCTTTACGTATGTCGACGCGAAAAACTACCGTGAATTGTAAACTGTAGACTTGACGGTGGTTTCTCGCTATTAAAAAGAAAACGGGAAGGCGGTGGAGCAATATGGGTTTCGCATTCAGCGCGTCGACACACATAGACAAACATTGCCAAGACTTGGGTGTGACAATCTTTGGCTTCTGTAAACTACAATGCTACAAGACACCAAAATCTAGTATTCGCATGCTTTCTTTGCGATTAAAGAACTCTGCCTTCGGGTTTGGATTCAGCGCGTCGACGTACAAAGAGAAACATAGGTCAAGTCTTTGGGTCTGACAATAACCTCCGAAAACAAAAAATACGATGTAACGATTGTTTTTGGATTTAAAAAAATCTGGAGTGTGGTGGCGCAATTCTGACTTTATATTAGGCTTCAGCGCGTCGATATACAAGGGTGTTCAAATATGACCGGGACTGATTTTTTTACAAATACCCCGCCATGCGCAGTAGCTGCGCCGCCTGGCGAGAATCTAGCCACAACCTTCACCTCCCTCCTTTGCAGGTTAGAACCTGTTCAGTCGAGTCTGGGTCTTGCTAGAACGATGAGTGAACAAAAGGTGCCGCGGAGCGTGGAACAACGCATTATCATCAAATTTCTCGTTGGAGAAAACGTTCAACCGTCGGAAATTTTGCAGAGACTCAAAAAACAGTACAGGGAAGAGTTCCTCTCACGGACCCGTGTGTTTGAATGGTGTAAGTGTTTCAGAGAGGGACGAGAGCGCGTTGAGAATGAACCTCATAATCGTCGGCCGCAAACATCCATAACCCCAACAAACATTGATCGTGTTAATGCAGTTATTTGTGAGAATATGCGCATCACTATCAAAGCAGTTGCATCAGTAATTGGCATCAGTGTGGGTAGTGTAGAAGACATGATAAAAAACCACCTAAAATATAGAAAAGTGAATGCTAGGTGGGTTCCACGCACTTTGACGGACGAGAACAAATTGATGCGCATGCAAGCTGCCAGTGTTCTTCTAATGCGGTTTGAAAATGAAGGAGATGCATTTTTGAAGTCCATTATAACCACTGATGAAACGTGGGTTCACTATTTTATTCCTGAGTCCCAGCAGGCATCACGTGAATGGCGACACGCCTCTTCTCCAAAACCCAAGAGAGCGCGGAAGATCCGTTCGGCGGGAAAAGTGATGGCAACTTTTTTTTGGGACTGGAAGGGTGTTATCCATGTAGACTTCCTTACAGAAGCTAAAACCATCAATGCAGCTTATTATTCAGCACTTTTGGAAACGGAAATCAAAGAAAAGATCCGATCCAAACGGAGGAGAGGTGGGAAACGGGTAGCATTCCTTCAAGACAATGCACGGCCTCATACTGCTAAAACAACCATGGCAACCATCAGCACATTGAAGTGGGACCTTCTACCACATCCGCCGTACAGTCCAGATTTGGCCCCAAGTGATTTTTACCTGTTTGGACAGCTTAAATCACATTTGTAAGGCATGCGATTTGCGGATAATGACGCAGTCATCCACAGTGTTCGGGAGTAGATATGCCGGCAACCAAAAGACTTTTATGAAAAGGGCATTAGGATGCTCCCACAACGTTGGAAAAAATGTATAGAATCTGGAGGGGAGTACTTTGAAGAATGACATGTACAAATAAATTTTTGCTAATAAAGTATTTCGTGAAAAAAATCAGTCCCGGTCATATTTGAACCCCCTTGTACATAGAGAAACGTGTGTCAAGCCTTTGGGTCTGACGACATTTTTTTATTTTGTGTGACTTTGTTATTAAGAAAAATACTTATTTGACTATAGTATAATGATTCTATATTTTGAATTAGAATATGGGTTTCAATATCACACAACAAAAGTAATGGAATCCTAATTTATAGAATGTGAGCACGTTTTGAAACATTATCTTGATACAATTTACTAAAACACTTTCCTGATAGAAAAGGGTGACACTGTGACACACTGAAATCGTACATTGAAATGTTAACAATTTTCACTGATTGGCACTCCCGAAAAAGCACATACTCGGAAAAAGAAAAACTCCTGACAAAACACTCCTTGCAGATAATGTAACTTCATCTGTGCACGTCTTCTAGAGTTCAGAAAGGAATATATTCAAACTATCGTTCTCCATGTTGTTGTGGCAAATGTATACTCCTTCACAAAGGACATGATAAGAACCAAATCTATAGCGAATTTACCTTTGAAAATATATTTTATTACATCGGAGCAAATATTTTGCTTACAATTCTTGCCAAAACGCTCATATCTTTCAGAATCCAAATTATATAATGTTTAGGGTAGGGATCCCAGAATTAAGAAATTTTTCACAAAATTCACTTCTCCCCGTCGCAAGTCGCGCGTAATTTTTAACGGTTTTTGACGTAAAATAAATTTAAAAAATCAGAAACGGGGCTTTCGTTGTTTTTATTACATACTGACCAACTTGCTGTCATAAATTTTATTTTACAAATGAATCAGTGAGAAACGTGTAATTTAAGAAACAAATTTTACAGATAAATGCCATTATTTCAACATTCCGAGAAAGTAAGAAGCATGTTCATATTTGAGGAGTTCTAATCAAAGAAAACACTAACCATTTTTAAAAATTGCAAGAGAGAAGCGAAAACATCTAACATCATTGTTATCTTTTAAATTAATTATGAATTAATTTTAATGACATTATTTAAGTATTATAATAAAATAATGAAGTTACAAAAAGAGTAAAATTATATTTGGGGCTTCTGGATTTTTTTGTTACAACTGCAGCAATAATTTAGTTTATGAAAGAAATACCAAATAAAAAAAACAGTACGACTCTTAAATTATAATGCAAATTATACATTTCTTACTGTCGCAACCAAACATCATCCTTCATATATGTTCTTTTGAAACAATTGTTGTATGTGCTTTTTCATAGAAAGATTGCTCTTTATTGTTCGGCTCAATAAATCTCATAAACTTTTTTCTACCTCTTCACTCTTCTCACGACTAACAGATTAGACTATGTATAGGCATTGTCGTTATAGACTGCACAAAGATGGATGATAGGCTTTCATGAATTTCAAGAGCACGAACTATACCTGATCAGAACAATTTGTGTAATGATTTATATGGTCTTGGAAGAATAGCAAGCTACTCCGTATGTCATACATACAGGAATAATACGAGTTGTGCATCTTTATTAAAGTGAGTATGTGCATCCTAGCCCAACAAAAGTATTTAACTCTTCATTTATTTGTATTTATTTAACGTTAAATATATAAATACAAATCGTCTTAATACATCTTAATGTATTAGATATTTCTAACGTCTTGTCATGTGGATAACACCATAATTTTTTACTTATTTGTTAATCAGACAAGTGAAAATAATAGGCCACAGCTATACCTAGAAAAACCCAAACTATTTATTTACAACAGTAAATAGAATCCAATTTTAGTTTTCATGTTAATTTAATATTTGATATGTCCACAATATATTAATTTGACTTTCCCGCTCCGGAATAGAGAGAAAGTTATGTAATACAGCGCGAAAAAACGGCGAATTTGTGGCAGAAAAACTCTTATTTCAGGGCCCAGGTAACGGAAAAAATCGATAAATCCAGTTGCTAAATTTAGAAAAACCAATCCTCTAACACGTGATGTAACCAGAATTCATGTTTTGTGTCCTTGATACCGAAAAATCGAATGACGGCAAAACGTCTCTCTGACCGTCCGTTCACCCGTCTGTCCGTCGGTCTGTGAAGAACGCTAGTGGTTAGTCCAGGGCTGGCCAAGCAGAGCGAATCGGGAGCGCTGCTAGTAATGTTGGTAACCGAGAACACAACACCGGTGTCCGAGCCCTGCGCGGCTTGCGATAACCTCTGTCACAGTGTCCCGATAACGCCAGTCACCGAAACTTGGAAATCGACTCAGGTACTTCACAAACCAAAAAGTACTCACCGCCAATTTTCAATGCAGCATGTGAAGAAAAGTATAATTTCGCAATTGACGGCAGCTATGCCACATGTTTTTTAATTTGTTGCGTCTACACCTTGACGCAACGCGTCTCCAACCCCCTTAAGGGGCGTTGAGCGCTTTGCACTGGGGAGTAATCCTCCATTAATGTACTTTCAATATTTGGAGTAATCCTCCGCTAATTACTATATTCGTCAAGTTTCGTCACGTCGCAGTCAGTCAGTGCCTTTTATCCCTTTGGCCAGGGTCTCGACAGCGTTGGATCCCGGGGTTCCTGGCCGGTCACCCAACCACGTACCCGCGAGTCTCGAATTCGCTTGACCTTCGTGACTTCACGGAGCGTAGTAAACGAATTCGGCTAGCGCCGCCGGCCGATGTTCAGTTATTGCTCACGTTATTGTATAACGTGCTAATCACGTGAAGTTTAATTTGCAACTACATTATACGGTTAATCATGCTGCTGAGTATTCCAAGATCTCCAATGAAGAACGTAAGAAAGTTTTCAGTATTATGAAGAACAATGCATATCAAAAAGTTCCCTTTTGGATATAGTTTGATGTTCCTGTATTGTTTTAACAGTAAAATAACATAATATAAAATAGGTTAATTTCATTTATTTTAAAACTGTTCCTTTGGGAAAGAAAATACTCTTATACTTCTCAAAATTAGCTTCAATGTCAAACATTCACGAAACATCGAATTTTGTAGTATGTAGATGTATTCAGAAAAGTGTGTTCGGAATTTGAAATCCAATTTTGGGATTTGTTTCATTTGCAATAGGAATTTAAAATATTCTCTACCGCTTTTTCTCTTTATATAAGCGTTTTCTTTGTGATTTTAAATTAGAAGTAACTTAAATGCAATGTGACACTGAATTAAGAGAAACATTTCAAACAAAAACATTTATTAGAATTTTATGAGAACGTTATTCAAAACCATGTTCCGAAACTGCATCGGAATGCTGCTCGAATGTTAACTATGTTTGGATCAATGTATAATTGTGAGCTGCATTTGAAAATTTTTAAATCTCGACTGATAAGTAGATTACAGACCACATGTGTAATGCACGAAGAAAAATAATTGATTTTAGCTTCATTTTTTAAAATTTTAATCTCATTTACTGTCAATATTCCGGTTATTAGTTTGTTTAGTAATTTTTTATGTAACCTTTAGAATACTTTTTCACAATCAACAGCATCAACTGCAACAGCAGAAACTGTAATGCCGCAGCAATTAAATTTCTTAATGTGCTTGAACCCTCTTTTGCATACCTGTCGCAATCTGCATATATTTGGCATATCTGTCGCAATCTGCAAAAATAAATTTTTCTTTCCATTGTGCAATGAACATTGAATTTTTGTTTTCAAATTACAAAAATATGTGTATAACTAGTAAATGTTGCAATAAATGTTACAAAAGTATTTCACTGTTTTTCTCTCGGAATATCCTTTCCCAGAGCAGTAAGACATCTTCAGTCCTACCAATGGAAAATACCCACAAAAGACGTGACCCACTGTGCCCGAAGCCGCAAGATGACTTAATCTGTTCCGTCTGCCGATGGAGCTGCTAGAAAGAGCTAGGACCAAACAGCTGCTCCTTCTCGGAGCAGATGGCTGGGCGGCCCTGGGCTAGCCGTTCAGCCGATTTTCGCCAGAATTGATATTCCTCAATCAGTCTGGATGATGTTACGGCGCTATGAATTTGAAACCGATATTTTAATTTTTGGGGTACTTGACATAAAGCCCCTAGGAAATTTTCAAGATTTTCAAAAAAATGTCTCCACTGTTGTTGATTAAATTTTGTTTATGTGAATTTTTGTATTATGTGAAGGACATTTAAGAGAACGGTGCAGGTTTCATGTTCGTTGAAAACCCTAATTTTTTGAAAATTTCAAAAGTTGAAAATTGTTTAGGAGTCTAATTCCAACTAAAATATTGAAGGTAGAAAATTTTCCCTTAATGAAACCTATTGCTTAAAGATAGTTTTTGAAAGGAGTCATGTACAATTGTTTGAAAATTTAAGTCCTTTTCGTGTAATTCTGCGTGAAAATATAGGCGAGAAAGTACGTGCTGTTTTAGAATTACTATTTTTTCATAGTATTGCTATAGTATACTTTTCGCATTTTCCTGCGTAACAAATTGGTCAAACTTATTATGTTCAAATAGTAAGCAATATGAAAGAAATTCAATATGCGCACGTTTTCCTGAGCTCCAAAACTGCCGCTGCACATGTGCTGTACTTAGTTGAGTTAGAGATAAAGGTAGAAACGAGATTTCTTGGTCACTTTGATAATAAGAAATAATAACTCCCGTTTAATATAAACTATTTGAATAGCTAGTCGAGCAACCGATTTTATTTGATGTTACTGCTGACGATAACTTAACTCCCTACTAAAATATCCCAGAGTTCAAGTACTTGATAGTGAAGTTACATTTATGTACTGCCTATAAGGGAAGCTAGGGAGAATCTCAGGATTTGCTCGATATTTCTCTTAATGGCTGTTCTCCTATTGTAGGGTATTGCCTGAGCAAGAAATACCTATGTCGAGAGCAGTATTGCTGCAATATCATTGTAAACTTCTTAAAAGGCAGACGTCATGGAGAGTACTCACAAAAAAATCAAAGCGAGAAATATCTATGCCAAGACAAAACAACATGAATGAAAGACAATACGGGGAGAGCAACAGCTTGAAGACAAAAACAAAAATTAAAGTGGGGAAAGGCTTTCGTAGCAAAGAACGCACGAAGAGTTTTCAAGAAGGGGCACAATGCATATCGATGCACAGATGTAAGGGGTGCAAGGAGAACGCTGCGGCAGAAGATAATAAAAAAAGGAAAGAAAGAGGTAAACGTACGTATTTTAGTAAGTAGTAAAAGTAGTACATGCACAAGCGAGCGGGCACACACACACACAAACATACACACATTTCGCATACACATACCACAGTATTGCAGGTGTTCAATTTTCATTAAAACGTTTGCGATTTTGGGAATTACAAAAGTTAATGCTTTTTGGAGGCGTCGAAAGCGTTGGTAAAAGATATTTGAATACGCAGCCTATTCTCTCAAATCCAAATTCCAGCTCAGGGAAATACTTTTGTTGTTTGGAAATATTTTTGCGAGTCAACTTGTATTATTTTGAAGACGATCGCGTGGTCAGGGAGAATACAAGCACTCATGCAGCAGCTATTTCCTGCCCGACACCTTTCGTTCATTTTTATGAGTTTTTCATTTAATAGCATGATTGATAGCATTTGGTATCTGTGGATATTTCCCAAAATGAGTTACGCCCATTTTACCAAAAAACGTTAGTACACAAGCCATAAAGCTGAATATAGCGTAACTAGAAATTGGCGGTTTTTAAAGGTTATAATACGTAACCGTTACAAATAATGCGAGAAAGCACGTGCATTTGCAGCCCCTCAGCTTTTCCTATTGGCTCACATCCAGTCTGTTTTGAATTTAGACAGGTTTTCTTCTTAAGGTTTCCAATCTGTAGAGTAGCAACAACGCTTGCTTTCCCTACCTCTCCTGAAGGATATTTAAGGAAATATAGAAAATATTTAAACTAGTGGTGCTACAACAAAATATTTTGACTCGGATTATTTATGACTATTGCAATTTCCGAAATTTCAGAGAGTTCGACGAAAATTCACTTTCCACACCGAAAATGCACAGAATAAATTACGAGACTTTTTTAGAAAATGTTTTTTTTATAAATTACATTAACATGAAGAAATCACGAAAAAACAGCTAGTTTAATAAAATGTACATTATTTCTTTAAAATATAATTTATTAGATCACATTACATTTCGAGAAAACATATGTTCAATATTTTACTTTTGCAATGTATTTTTTCAATTTTCGTAAAAATACATAGTTTGCCCAAAATATGACCATCACTATTTTTTTCCATTTTTATACATATCTGAGAAGAAAATGTAAAGAAAACACGGGACCTTTTTGAGAAAATGTTTGCTTTATGTTGCATTAACTTCAAGCAGTAAATACGCGAAAAACTTTTTTAAAAAATAAGTGTTTAAACGTTTCTTATATTTCACGCAAAATTGCTACTTATATTTTGAAATAATTCTACAGGACCTTACTTCCAGATCTGTCTTTGAAGAACAGATTTTATTACAGAAAAATTTCTATCTTCCAAGTTGTAGTTGAAGGAACGCGCTGAAAAAATTTGCTTTTCCATTTTTTGCAAAAGTAGAGATTTCAACGAAAATGAAATCTGCGACATTATTTTAAGCGTTTTCTACGCTATTCGAGGAGAACTTTTAATTGAAAATTTTTGAGCCATTTAAAAAAAATTGAAAATGTTGGAGCTTCGTGCTAAGGACCTCCGAAACAACAATATCCATTTCAAACTCTTTGTTATGAACGTTACATTTAAAGATGAAAATATGGTTCACAGGCCCAACATGAAGCTAGTTATAAATATTCCCGTCAATCGGTAATAACTTGAGGTGGTAGGTCGACAGTTGGCAGTCTCGGAAGTAGCGGACGAAGTTCGTCGCCGCCGTGGGCGTAGCCAGGCGGTCGGAGGGACCTCGCTGTCGCTCGGGGCGGTGCGAGTGGAGGGGAAGGGCGTGGCGAAGCAACGGGGTGGCGAGGGTGTGGAGGGGGTGGAGGGGGCGGGCGGAGCGCGCTACGATGCCGTCTGAGGGCGCGACGCGTCCCGTGGGGCCTGTTGGCCTCGGCGCGAACAGCGAGCGAACAGGTGGCGGCTCTCCAAGTTGCGAGCAGGCGCGGGTCGCGGGGCGAGGCGGGAGGCTGAGGCGGGGAATGGTGCACGGTTGGGAGGGGAAGCTCAAGGCGGCGGAGCAGGTCGAGAGGCAGAGAGGACGCGAACCGGGCAACAGGACGGGGGATGAGCCGGGATTATGCACGGGACACAACTCGAAGGTAGCGGGACGCGAAGCGCGAAGGCAGGCACGAGGCGGAGAGCGAGGCGAGGGAGCGGAGTGGGACTCGAGGCGATAAGCGGGACACGAAGTGGCAGCGGGACATGATGCGGGGAGCGGGTACGAGGAAAACCGGCATGCGGGGTGCTGCAGAGCGGCCGCAGGATAGTATGGAATACGAGGTGCGCGGATGGGGGGGGGGCGAGCCGGAGGGGGGCGGGGCAGAGTGGATCTGAATGTGTGGGTGGAGCGGAAATGCACATGGTCGCAGAAGGCGAGGCGAAAGGGAGCGGCGGAGGACGACGCGGAGCGTGGAGGGCAGGGAGAAACTGTGCAACGGAGTGGACTAATTAATGATGACACGTCAACTGCTATGGCAATTATTCCCGATAGTGTAGTGAATGTCTTATCTGAGCATGTCAGTCTTCTTCCCTTAGTAGATGAGTGAGATTTGGCTCCAACCAACACGTCGGTTCGCGGCGACATGTCCCTCCCCAACATGTCACCGCCCCAGCCGGGAAAAACTAAGATCGCGATTACTCTCCGAACACATGCGGTAGTGCAGTAATTGAAAATGTGTGATTGAGTAAGGGAAGAGCTCCGGCATTTGCCTAGTACCATAAAATTTCCAATCAGAGCAGCGACCGTTAGAATTCCCCTTCTAACAACAGCTGAATTCGACCTAGCTATGTAGTTAATGTTGAAAATCCATTACCATGGTCGTAGCGAAGCGCGGAGCTTGGAGCAATATGAAATGAGTGACTTGCAGGACAGAATAGAGCGTGAGGCGAGGCGGAGATGATGACGCACTGAGCGTGGGACGAATGCGGAAGCGAGGAAGTGGCGATGCGGAGCGGAACGAAGCGTATCCGCGAAATGTAAAGCAGAGCAAAGACGAGGCGGAGAGATGTGAGTCAGAGGCCTGGAGAGGCCGAGCGGATTGACCGCAGCAGCAAAGAAAGAGCAAAGAAAATTGCAAAACGAGATGTAACGGAGTGATCGTGACAGGGTGGATCGCAGTGGCGAGGCGGGGAGAGGAGACTGGATAGGAGCGCTTAGCAAAGATGATTGTGGATGGAGATGTAACAGAGTGATCGTGACAGGGTGGATCGCAGTGGCGAGGCAGGGAGAGTCGAAGGGATGTGAGAGCTGAGCAAAGAAAATTGCGTATCGAGATGGAACGGAGTGAATGTGACAGGATGGACCGGAGTGGCGAGGCAGGGAGAAGCGACTGGATGAGAACGCTGAGCAAAGAAAATTGCGGATCGAGATGGAACGGAGTGAACATGACAGAGTGAACCGCAGTGGCGAGGCAGCGAAAGGAGACCGGAGAGAAGCGCTTAGCAAAGAAGATTGAGGATCGAGATGGAACCGAGTGAACGTGACAGAGTGGCCGCAGTAGCGAGGCAGGGAGAGACGAAGGGATGTGAGAGCTGAGCAAAGAAAATTGCGGATCGAGATGGAACGGAGTGAGCATGACAGGGTGGTTCGCAGTGGCGAGGCGAGGAGAGAGGAACGCTGAGCAAAGAAGAGTACGTGTTGAGATAGGGCGGGGCTATGCGGGCCATGCGGATAGTGTGTGTGTGTGTGTGTGTGTGTGTGAGGAAATGGGGTGATGAGGGGAATGGAGGACGGAATGCGCGTGAGGGGATCTCCCGCACGTGGGGAGGAGGGGCCTAGGGGTGCGGTGTGGTATCAGACACTCGCTCTCGCCAACTTCTCAACTGAGGCTCCTGGAAGTGGCTGGCTGGAGGGAGGGGGCAGAGAGAATCAGTGGAGCGCCGCAGCTTTAAACGAGTCAGCGAGCAGCGCGGAAGCTCCAACCTAAAGCATCGTGAAAGTGGTGATGTATCGGGTCTCAATAGGAGCGAGGGATTGTCTCGTTAAAATGCCACAACTCATACAATTATGTAAGGAAATTTTGCAACTCTTATGAGAATGAGGGATAATTTTCAGGTAAATTATGATATGGCAAACTTGACGCATAGGAAATTTGAGTACACTGTAAATAATTCCACTAATGGGTTAAAACTGAGAGAACCACTACATCGTGAGTACTGCGACTTGAGTCATTTGACAACGTAGTTATTATTAGTAAACTATAATTAGTAACTTATTTGAGCCGATTTTGTACGTCTAATTTCCATTCTCTCAAAAGGGATCCTTTTAAATCAAGATATTTCTCAAAACAATGTTCAATTTTTGTGATGGGTACGGGTACGTATTAATTTAAAGTATAAAAAATTTATTACTTTGTTTCTGGAAAATAGTAATTGAATTAACTCAATATCTCGAGGAAAAATTTAATTTCCACATTTTTGTCTAAGGTAGATCACACTCTTCAACATGTGGTTACGATAGTATTGCTTATAAACAGTTTCGTTTTTTTCGTTTTATAAATACTTCATTATCCATTAGTGTGCTTTTTGTTGTTGAAGCAGCTGATTGTTTCATCCTGTAATATGAAATCGCATTTGTTCTCACGCATTGATCTAATGAGAAATTGTTAAATATGAATAGAATTTAATTAGTATCTATATTAATTTCCAATGCACGCTGAAATTGAATTTAACTGTACAATCTCCACCCATGAGAGTGGTGTTTTTGGTTTTATTAGACACTGAGAAACTCAGAAAAATCCGAAAAGAATTAGAGTTTTTCGATTTTGACTAAAATATGCAAATATTTGATTGGGCAATTTCTCGCATTCTCATATTTTTAAATTTCTTTTACGTCAAAACACAAAAACTTTATGTGCCGTGCTATTGGGGGAAGTGTATTCTGGGCACGTTTTCAAAATTTTGTGATCCCTACCCCCAATACTACTTGAATTTTGAATACAGAAAGAAAATGAGCGCAAAGTTTTTGCAAGAATTGTTATCAAAATATTTGCTAGAATGTAATAAAATCAATTTTCAGGGGTAAATCAGCAATAAATTTGTGCTCTTACCCCTCATCATGTCCTTTGTGAAGGAATAATACTTCCTGCCGCGACAACATGGAGAACGATAATTTGTATAACTATATTTACCACTGAATTCTAGATGACGTGCACAGATAGTGAAGTTACATTTATGTCCAGAAGCAAAACAAGGGGCCGTCTCAGCATTTGATCAAAGGATAATATTCCACGTATCGATTAAAGTCTTATACTAAGTGCGTCTCGGCTTACGACGGAGCTGTCATGCGTCAGCAAGGCTCGAAGGAAGACACTACGCATCATTAAATATTTGCTATTCACGCATTGCGTCACGGAAAGCAAGTTTTTATCTTCTTCGTAAGTAAAAGACAGTTGTTCTGTATGTATACTCTATTGTTTTATTGCCATACATGTGAAGATTATTTTACTAAAATATTAAATTTATTGCAATGTTAAAGGAGAATATTTTTTATATGAGTAGAGTGGTGGCTAATTTTTAGTGGAAAGCGAAACAATGTGTTACATCATACTTATTGCGCAGTATTTTCAGCATTACGGCTCAATATGATATAACTGATGAAGTTGAATGATTAAAAATGTACTGGATTGCGTCTGTTTCCAATTGCACAGCGTAAGTCAATGAGGTTTATAAATCTGATTTTTACTGTATAGAAAAGCTGTTATCATACTGGTAGATTTGCAGGTATTAGTAATTTCACAGAGTAATTAATGTTACATCTCAGTATATGCAAATTCTATATGAAATAATATATTTGTGTTTTACAATAGATTCCAACATTAGTGTATGTAAATGTTACAGGCAAGGCTTAATCTGCGCTGTAACTTCATCGAAGAACAAATAAAGTAGTTCGATTCGTCTTTTTATATGCCACACAATAGATTAACCGCATCTGCTGCTATAGGCCACTAGTCAATATTTGTCATGGTATTGTAATATAATTAATTACTTAGTGAACTCTGTCATAAACAGTGTACTACTTTAAATGTCCTTACTGTGATAAGAATTAGATCATTCTTACTCGACTTCTCCTGTAGGTTTGCAGGTAAAATGTTTTGTACAAGAATACTTCCATAATATTAATCTTTGTGGTAATAATGCGTGCAAAGATTTTTTTCTTTTTAATTTGATTTTGGCAGTACATTCAGTTAAATTTAGGTCGTGAGAGCTTTATATCGAAAGATCTTTGCCGTTTCAGTTCAAATTGAAATCCATATAATTAATACAGTAAAATGGTGATCTGAGATATAGATAACCACTAGATGTATTCGTATGATCAGGGTGTTTATCGGTGTAAAAAAATTTTCTATTTCCGCAATTGTAATCAGTTTTGCATTTTCGTAATTCATAAAAAGTTATTTACAAAAAAATAATTAAAACAATAACACAACGTCCTGCGCAAAATATGAGTTGGGGAACCTGCGGCATATCATTATTATAACGCCATGTCTCCGAGCGCATGGCCAAATATAAACAAATTGAACAATGAAAGTTGTGAATGTAAAAAAGTTTACTGAGTTACAGACTGACAACCAAGTGTAATAAGGTATTCACAAAAAAATAACTGTTACAAGAACTCAACGTTCTTCGCAAAATTTAAGTTGGCGAACCTGTAACTGCTGAAAGCGAATTTTGAAAGCGCCAATACATTTGGTGTTCGTGTGCGGTTCGGTGCGGTTGAACAGCGAATTTAGTTACAGAGAAGTGGCGGCGAATTTGGCTAACAGCGAAGGTTAGTATATTGTATCCGATTACATCGCACGCAGAGATAAGTTCTGTGCAATTTTTATATTAGTGTCTTATATTTGATATTTTGAATTGGTAGGTACAAGATTTTTTTACGAGCACATGGCTTAATTCTACATCCATCTTGGTGCAGCAGAATAGCATAGTTTCATGTGCGTGCAGTGCGGTTTACCAGTGGTTAAAGGTTGGTAATATCCAATTACATTCCAAGTCAATTGCATTATGCCAACATACTCCAAGATGTGCAGTAGATTACATTGTTTGTATGGCTCACTTTTATCTTTTTTTACACTAACGAGTGCCACAGTCGTTTGTATCTTGGCCCATAAGAATTTCGAAATTCCTGTTATTTGCATGTATTAAGATTTTAAGTATTAAATTTTAGTTCCAGTAACATTAAATCCTCAATGTTCATGAATGTCTTTTTTATTTATTTTTTA
>BLKR01010729.1:0-47628 GCA_011170035.1 Teleogryllus occipitalis | reverse complement strand
ATAAACGAATAAGAATTTCTTTGCATTGTAATGCTACACACATTTAAATATAGAAATAAAACATGCAACTAAACAGTATACACATATTTTAGGAAGACGAAACTTCTTTCTTATTATAACACTCATTTGTATACTTTTCACAGACAATATTGAGAAGTACACCATCAGTCTGATGATTTGTTCTGTAATAATCGATCTTATACCTAATTGACATGTAATGATAGAAATTTCTAACGTCTGGTATGGGAAATTAAGCATGAGCTCAGTTAATTTTAATGAGAGAGCAATTTTGTGATGAAAATATTTTTTTAATGCATATATTCCAAATCCATATACTTCCTTACATTAATTAACGTTGTTTCCATTTCCATTGAAGGCAGGGACATAACATCCCTCACGCGCCTATGTTTTGAAATGACTCTCAGAGAGGTCACTTGCTCTAGTCGCCGTGTTATTGAATTGAACCCTTGAAATGTTCTGTTCATACAGTAGTTCCCGAAACACGTAAATTCCAACAGGCGATCTCAAACTTATAGTAGTCGCACCCTGCTTTCAAACATTGGTAGATACCGCGGACTGTGAGACCCCACGTCAAGTTCGAAACATACTTCATTCTCGTTCATGAGCATGTGTTAATCTGTCCAACTTTTTTTGTGTCGGAGGGGCTGTGATTCTTGGAGAGATAATAGTGTAGTGGACATGCAAACCACTCTATGCACCTAAGCGAGTTCGTTTCCTAGTGTGGACAAAACGTTTGGGGATTGGAGCCCTTTCTGCGGACTTCATGAATTATTATAATACTGCGATACCGAATAATGCGTCCTATTATCATTATAGTTTTAATTCAATTTTTTGTCTTTCATTTTGTTTGAATTTTAATCAGTTTTCTGTTTCTTATATAATTTTGTTAATGTATTTTAGAAATGGGGTTTAACTGATGCCAATGTTATACTTGATTTAAGCTAAATTGCTGTTTCCAAGTACTCGCAGTTCAAGTCACGTCTTATTGCGATCAGTGAGCTGAAGAATACCTGCATTAAGAGTGGACTGACAATATGCCAAGCTTTAGAAAAAAAATTCCGGATCTCGAAGGGAATATTGATGACTAAAATAAAAGATTGTAAAATGTCGCGATCGTAATAGTTGTGACTGTCAATCAAATAATATCCTAGCTGAATCTATAGCAAGGGCGGTCAATTTTGCCCACATGGGCATTCGTGTTCCTATTTATGCCTCGCGGGTGGTGCCACTCAAAATCGTCGCTGCAGCGGGCAACGAAAGAAATTTGAGCGAGGAAACATTCCTGGGAGGTGGGTAACTTAATTAAAAAAGAGAACAATGTTTTCATGAGGTTTTTATTCAATAAAACATAATAACTGTTGTAAAAAGCGCTTATTTATTGGAAAATAGAAAAATTCGTAATGAAAATTTTCTGAGAAATAGAATTATACAGAGTCCCACCAACTGTGGGCCACCTCATAACTTCTAAACGGTTCCCGATATCGAAATGTAGTTTTCGCTTAACAATGCGGAATCATGGGGGAAGTAATGTGCGATAGAGATATAATTCGAAAAAGTTTTAGTTTTCGAAAAAATTAATTATCTTTGATTTTTTAAATGGGGCCATATATTTTTTTCACTAGCGATAGATAATCATATATAGACGAATGCATTCATGTAACATACGTTAATATTTTGATAGTATATTGAGTATAAAATTATTCTTTCAGACATACGATTTTGAACTAAATGTACGAGATTTCCTGTTAGCAACCGTTGCCATTGTCGCATTAGGGGAAGATTGCCTTCGCGGCGCCGGCACTTTTGCGAGAACAGGGGAAAGGTCGCGAAGGCCACTTTCCCAAAAGCGACAGTGTCGACGGCTGCAAGAAGAAAAATTGCACGTATAATTTCAAATCTCAAGCCTCATAATATAAATATATAAAAACGGGTTTATAAGTTTATATTATTATCGGTTTATTACATCACTACCAATGCGTGAACTATTTTTTTTATTTCATCGCAAAATATCAAAAAATACTAATACAGCCTTACAAATCCGTTTGAATTCATGTAATTCTGCAATTACAAAGTTAATTGTGAATTAACTTAAATTAATTGAGTAATTTACATTAATTAAATTAAGTTTAAAAAATTAAAGACTATTGAAATATTTTATTGAAGTTTCTCAAGAAAATGTTTCAGTCTATCAGAACGGAGATGGGGAGGTACGCTTTCTCTAATTGTAAATTGGGAGTCAGAAAATAAACGGACGCAGAATATTGCCTGGGACGTGGAAAATGAATATTACGCAACACTGTCGCTTAATGTCATCATTTGACGACTTTCCTGCTTTCGAAACATCAAAATATTTTAGAAGATAACATTATTATTCAGCTTCATTTGTTAGCATAAAGTACTCGATAAATGGATTAAGACGTACTTTTTTCGTTGGGACTCATCAGGGCTCTAACTTATCGCACTGTAAAGAAGTTATTTCGCTCAATGAAAGTAAGTTAAAATTAATAGTTTTTTTACGAACGTTATTCTGGTGTTTCCATCACCAAACAATTGTAATATCAAAAAACTAGACTATTACCATGCATGCCGCCATTAGTTTTTATTAATCAAAATTTCGAAAAAACGTACTGCTAGCACTTCGGTTAGAACATTATAATATGTAATTTCAGTACATTGTCCATAATCGTTACACTATGCAAAATTGTGTGAAGTGGATAGTTAACGTCAGAAAATAACTCCAGTTACTTGTATTGATATACAGGACTGTTTGGTTAACTGCGCCAGATATACTTTTTTTTTGTTTTTTGCATTTGTTCATCTTAAGTTAGCCAAACTTATTATATAATAATATGAAGTTAATATAAGAAACAGTAATACAAATTATTAATTTCCAAGTTTTAGCAAATTTCGTGGGATGCAGAAACGTAGACGAAAAAAGATTCACTTAACTGCAGTATGGGATTAACTGATGCTCTTATTGTGGTGACGCGAATTATTAAGAGCATGCTGAACACAGTTATACGAGTATAGTATAAATAGGAGACAGATTTTAATGAAATATCATTTTTACTTTCTTGCATACCTACGTATATACGGAGTGATATACGTAATGTAGAGAAAGTTATGTAATGTTGCGCGAAAAAACGGTGGATTTTCGGCAGAAAAAAATTCACTGCCGGATCCTGATAACGAAAAAGTGGATAAATGCAGTTGCTTAATTAAAAGAAAAAGTCCTCTAATATGTGATGTAGCCAGAATTCCTATTTTGTTGGTCCTTGATACCGAAAACTAAATTGCAAGCGAAACGCCCGCCGTCTGTCCGTCTGTGAACACTACTAGCGCTTACACCATGCGTAGGATTTTTTTCAAATTGAAGAAACATCTATCTATCTGTAGTTGAAGATTTGTAATTTTGAAAACCATTCTTTAAAACTTGGGGGTTTTTAGATCATGCCCCAAGAACATTCTCGAAATTTTCTCAAAAGTTTTGTTCAAAATGTTTTCTTTAAATTTATTGTAATAACAGAGCAAAATACACTTATAAAGTGACATAGGTTCTATTTTCACGGTTTACAGGATTTTCAAAAATTGCAAAAGTTTGAATTTTTCTAGCGTCTTCTCACAACTGAAAAAATTGCAAATTTTTTTGCGAAAATTGACCAATTGAATAACAAAAAATTAAACTAATGTTAAAACGATAATAATATAGAAGATGTAGCATTACAATACTATGAAAATCGAAAACAGTACACTGATTTTTGGAAGGTTTAGATACCTGTAAATGCCTTTTATCCAAAAGCACAATTTTTTGGAATTGATCACTTTTATCAATAATCCTGCGATATTTAAGAAGCTATTTAAACAGTAAAAATAAAAAATGCCATTACATATTTATGGGCTTTAAGAGTGTAATATAAATATATTGGGGATCCTATTGTATTTTATTTCAATTATCTATGTCCCCGTCTGAAGTTGGGCCTCATGGCAGTTGCATAGGCCAAAGGACGGCCTTGCGAACAACTAGAAAACTCTAGCAGAAACTTCTACGAATCTAATACGAACGATATGTTAGAAAGAATAAAGATATCAAGTTTAGAAATTAAGAATACTCTTCTTATTCCCTTACAAAAGTTCAAAATGTTAGCAACTCTCTGATATTTGGAAACAAAATAAAATCGCCGTTTTTGTAAGCTTAAAAAGTCTTCGTACACACCTGTTGAACAAAACATATTAAGTTATTTAATACTGGGTATGAATTCCATTTGCTTTGATTATTGTCTCTAGTCTTTGCAACATAGATTTCAGCAACGTTGCCGTAGTCGCAGGGTCAATTGAACTTCGGTCTCTCAGACCTCTCATGTTAAATATTTTTTTATTAGACAAACTGTATTTTCTATTTTCAATCCCATAACTGACCACATATGACCTACGGGATCATATGTGATCAGTGAATATTAGGGAATTTAAGACGTGAATGAATTTGCTTTCTTAGTGTTTTAAGGTAGCTATGATCTAGTGGCGCCTCTAGGGTGACCAGATTAGTAGCCAGGGAGGGCACCAAATATAAGAATATTTACCGCTTAAATGTCCGACCTATTTTCATTACTGGACATTTGATTGATGCAAAAGTCTGGTCTAAGGGATCCCAATTCTTTTGTTAATATTCTGTCTTCATAATTCAAGTTTCTGTTGGGTAAATATATTACTTTATTCATGTTAAAAATGGATGACAATATTCATATTGTTTTGTGAAATTTTTAATTTAAAACACGTTTACGAATTCTCGTACAGATCAAAATACAACCAATTTCGCACAGAAGCATTGAGGAACAAATTTTTTAAACACCGTGCTAACATACGTTCCTAACGTGTTTGCAAATGTCAAAATTCAGGCAGACACATGGCGCGGTCGCACATGATTTGTGACCGACGAGTGCAATAAGCTCACATAATTCTCTCTCACTTTCTTCCCTACAATGAAGAAACCATCCTCGTGTTAAAGAGCCAAGCGGCGGCCACAGGCCTCCTGTGTCCAATGCCCTGTTGCCAAATCCTGAGCTGTTGCCACTTGCTCGGTTATCGCTTCCCAGCTAGGATAACACAAATTACACTGCTGGCTTGAATAGCCGTTACAGCTTTCTTTCGGAAAATAAGGGTTTCAGTGCAGCTGGTAATTAGTCGATTCTCAAAAATATTTAATTGAAGAAAGCACCTACCATTGACGCAGTTATTCACTTTCTATTCATCTGACTACCAATACAAACAATAAAAAACCGGTCTTATTTTCTTGTTTTATTGGTAACGGTTACGTAATATATTACAACTTTTATACTACTAACACTTCATTCTTCTAATAAACCTTAAGGGAATGACAGAGACACGGCTGAGAGACAAAAAAATATATAATTATTGAAAAGCAAAACGATATATAAAATTCCACGTCTACAACTGACTTCAAAGTCATTTGTCAGATACATATTCTAATGTACAGAATAAAAAATGAGTAGTGCAGGCTAGGATTTGAACCCGAGATCTTCAGCACAAGAAGAAGCCACCCAACCAAATACGCTACGATATTGTCCTTGGGCAGGTCACTGCTGTAGTGTTTTGAATATTACAATGTTCTTGATGCCAGAAAATTCTTTCGAAAAATCGCAAAAGCTACTGTTTATTTCAGACAAAATTCTAAATAAAACGTATTTTAAAATTTAATATTTAAAACGATTGCACTTGGAAATAAATCTCCAGCATGTGTATTGGTGGTGTTCGAAAACATATATATATATATATATATATATATATATATATATATATATATATATATATATATATATATTGTCACTATATAACTCAAACTTTTGCGAAAAACACTCATATTTTAAGAAACGTGGACATGAGATGATTTGAAAGAGTAATAATGAAGAGCAGATTACATTAAGAAAGAAATATGTATAATTATCTTTCGTCTAACGCAGTGTATTCTTCAGACAACGTTCACAGAAGTAACGAATAGTACACAGAAAACTGCCAGAATAGCGAACATTCGTTTCGGTATATTTTTCAGTTTTAGAGGAATATCATTTTGTCACTCAATAGATCTTCATTGTATTAATTGTAATAATTAATTAATTGTATTGTAATAATTTTTTCAAATATACAATTTGTCCGATTTGTTACACACGAGGAAGCTTTAAGTTAAATTTACTATGCGCACGAATAATATGAAACAATTGAATATTTGTAATATTGAAAAATTAAAACTTTGTATGAAAAAAGACTTACAATGTTTTTAAGTACACGTTGCAAAGGTTGCGATAGCTCAGTGGCATCGTTACAGTTTTCCCTGTAACGTTACTGACCGCGAGGCCCTAGAGTTCGAGTTCCGACGTTGGCGGATGTTCGACTGTGGTTACATATGTAGGTCGAAAAACTTTGGAGCCGTTTTTAAGAAAAGTTTGAAAATGCTTCCCAGGGACTTCAACTAAATTACCCCAAAATTTAAAGAATTATTTTCAAAATCGCAGGGCCTCGATTCGGGCCAGATCGTTAATGGAAAATTAGTTTTGACAAAAATTCTACGAATAGTTTACACACTAGTGTTCACAGAGAAACAGACAGACAGACCAGGGGACACATGGACGGAGAGACGGACGTTTTGATATAATAACAACACTCTCTTGGCAACTTAAGTCCCCAAAACGTGTAATTCCATTAAATTCTCGACATCGATTTACTGCAACATTACATACATACCTCTCTAAATATTACTTTTGTTACTCCGTATGTTTACGAGGAAGTAAAAATAAATATATAAATAAATACACTTTCACACACCACACAGTAGGTTACCCGCAAAAAAGAATAATTACAGAGCCCGAATTCCTGCCCGTGAGAATGCAGTTCTAATGTTATTACATAAACAGGGGGTCCCACCAACTATGGACCACCCCCACAACTTCTAAACGGTTCAGGATATCGAAATAAAGTGTTTGCTGAATAATGAGGAATCATGGGGCAAGTAACGAGCCGTAGAGAAATTATCTATAATATTTTTAATTTTCGAGAAATATAATCATCTTCGATTTTTAAATGGAACTATATATTTTTATCACCAGCAATGGATAGACCATGAAAAGAGGATTAAAATGATGTATCATTTGCTAATATTTTGATAGTAACTTGAGTATAAAATTAGGCTTTCTGACATGTGATTTTGAATTAAACGGGTAATCGTTGCAACTCTCGTCTTTTGGGGAAGGTGGCCATCACGACGTCTAGACTGTTGCGTCTTGATTGAGAGGGGTGGCAGTGGGGGATAAGAGGCATAACTACAGTAATTCTTAGTGATGGCACAGACATCACACTAAGAAATACCAATTTTGACAATCAGAATGGGAGACATTTTCCATTTATTTATTTGGATTTAACTTGCCTTCTACTAAAATTTCAAAACATTGATCGTTCCAAAGAACGATATAAAAAAATGGTAGCATAAAGATGTTAATAATAATAAATATCATTTTCAAACTGAATAAGAAGCCAACCACCGTCTCTTCGTTGGTAAATGTCATTTTTAATTAAAATGATCACTCGTCCACTTTGCAACCATACGACTGCTGTTCTTAAATGGAAAAGAAAACTATACACTTCCGTCTTCTGCATTTTCAAGTTTGAGGCAGCACTTGGCGCTATGAAATGAGAAACTCACTAATCAGAATGAACAGTAGCGAATGCAGATATGCATTTTTGTTAAAGTTTGGTAGTTACACTAATAGAACTGTCAAGAGTATTTCAAGTTTTTTATTACTTTGTTCTTCTGGTAGTACGTGTTTAAATAGGAAGTTAAGTTACTGTGAATAATAAGAGAAAATGTCTACCTATCTATTATTTGATGAATTAATCAAGATATTACAACGAAAATCTTTAAGAATTCATTCGCCTCCCATATATTAAAGTGATAGTTTGTTTCTGCACTGAGTTCGAGTTCGGTAAATTTAGAAATGACCTTTATAATTATTATTATTATTGTTATTATTATTATTATTATTATTAATTTTATTATTATTATCGTTTTCGCTACAATATTTTTATTTCGTTTTTTTCGATTATCGTTGATTTGGAATTTCAGAAGAAGAAAAGTTCAACTCAGATGAACAACTGGGAAAAAATTCTCATTCAGATCGTTAAAATTGATGTTTGTTCATATGTTTTTCATGTCAAGATCATGAATTGCTGCAATTACACCTTCATCCTACACGGTCATCTCTCTTACACTCCTCTCTTCACAAAACAGTATCAACGTCGCGAAGGCCACCTTCCCAAAACGGCGACTGTTGCAAAGGCTACCCGTTTACTTGAAAATCTGATGCCAAAAAATCTAATTTTATACTCAAATTACTCTTAAAATACTAACATATGATAAATCATTTTATTCCAATATTCATGATGATAACATTGCTGATGAAAAAATATATAGTTCAATTTAAAAAATCAAAGATGATTAAATTTCTCGAAAACTAAAACTATTATAGAGAATTCCTCTACCAGCCTGTTACCTGCCCCAAGATTTTGCATTGTTCAGCGAAAACTGCAACTCGATACCCTGAACCGTTTAGAAGTTATGGGGGTGGTCCATATTTGCTGGGACACCCGGTATCATATAAACATTAGAAACCCTATGTAAATTGATCGATGATAAATGAAAGCGATTGCTGTATACTAAGCGAATGAATAGGGATGACTAAATACGTCTCGTAGTGGAAACCTCGAAATGTTTACTTTTCATAGCGTCAACTTCGGGTAGCTATATTTTCTTAATTAAGCCCCAAAATATCCAAGCAATTATTTCAAATTAAATAAAACTACAATTTTATTGACAATAATACTAACCTGATATGACTTTCTACAAACAATTATAAGGAGATGTGAACTTCTTCATCCTAAATCGTTACTTTTAATTTTAACGATTATGTTAATGTTTGCTACTCAGAGACACGGAGCATGCTCCAAAGAACACAATAAGTAAACGAAATTGAGGATATTATGATTATTATGTCGTAGTAGCTTCATTGTTGAAATGACGACTGATTCTTTCATATGAGATTTTCTGTGTTTCATGAAGATGACCTCGGCGTATACGTATTTCGAAGACGTGTAAACTTCCATGATTTTGACGCGATAAGCGATGACCTCAAACAATCCACTTCGATTCAGAGGGTAGTGTCAAAAATCATTGGCGTGTTAGTGTCGAATGGAAAAGAATGCGTCTAGGAATTGTTCTGAACTTCGAATAATTGAATTTTAAAAACATGTTTATTTGCAAACTTTGCACCTTCATTGAAATTTACTTAACTGCATACGTAAGTTCACATTCCTTCAATTACACATGTTCATAAATAAACATATGTCATTACAATATTATAATAGAATTATTACTTTTTCGCATATTCCATACTGATGCGATATGCTTCGAAAGGCAGCAGACTTACTTGTTAGAATGAAATTTTGAATGTTATAACAATGTATTTCGTATTTGGAACGTGTGAATACTGAGGAGCTGGAAGCTTTAATGTCAATATTTATACGTCAAGACAATTAATGCAAAATTATTGTTTTCTTGTATATTTAATTTGAAAAATTTTCCACAATTTTATATGTAAAGAATTGGCTTCCTAAGAAGGTGGATAAAGGCTTTCTCGAGGGAAAGCGAGTGTTACGATTTATGCTTACAAACTCAGCCTACTTCGCCTTGAAGCGTGTGGAGGAAGGACGCAATTTTCACCGGGAGGTATTTCTGAAAGCCAATTGATGACTCTTTCTTGCTTCCAAGTTGAAGATTGTTCGATAGCCGACTCGAGTAGTATTTTAAAATTTATGCTGTAATTGTTAAACAAATGGAACTTAAAGTATTTAGAATAAAATGAAAAATTAAGGAGCTGAAAACCAGGAATATCTAACCAGCAACAATTTTCGTGGCAATTAATGCAAGCGTTGTGGAAGCTTGTCCCCTCCACCCCGTTAGGAACTTCAAATGTATTTGCCGGAGAAACTAAGCAAGCCGTTGCAAAACGGCTTATAGAAAAGCTTAACGTGGGAACTGCCAAAAAAATAGTTGCCATGACATGCTAATTTCTTATAAACACTTACGTATCTCGAAAACGAAAGGAAGCGCTAATCAGATTGCGGAATTTTACATCTCGTTTTAAGGCAATTTTAAAAAAGCAATACGTTTTTTTGTAAAATTTAAAAATTTATAAACAATTTCCAAATTTTGCAATTCTAAAGTGGGAAGGGTTTTCTGATGTCCCAGAACCAAAAACTGCGAATTAACAATTTTGCAACAATTAACAATTTTATAAACAATTCCGAAATGTGCGCTATTCCTTCCGGGGAGTGTCCCCAAATTGTCCCTGATTTGATGATAGTAAAATAACAATTTTGACATGAGATGCAAATTAATTGCTTAATATCTAGTTTAATTGTTACTTTAATGATAAATATACAGCTGGTCTTTGAATTTTACTTTCCCTTATTGAAATGGTTCCCTAGAAGTCCTAACGATTCGAGAAAGACAGTATTTTGCATTTTTGCAAATGTAATATACATATGAACAATTGAAAATATGCAATTATAATCGTTTTTCTTATCGCAAAATTCTGTAGTAAACTGGTCATTTGATAAAGTTCATAAATTGCGTTTGGACAAGAATATTGGAATTTAAATATCTATAAGAACGTAATTGTTCTAAAATTAGTGTTATTTTATCTGACATCAATGCAATTTCTTAAAAAAGAATTGTGTTAACAGTGATTAAGTGCTATGAGTTCATATATATTTCAATGAATTTACTTTCATGTTCATTGAAGTGTTTCTTTCATGTATTTTTCATTTGAAAATACTTCCACATCTGAACTGGCGGCGCCCGCCATTTTGTACGACGTAATTTTGTTAGGGCACTCCCCCCTGCGTTGAGATTGGCTACGATGGTTTGTGAGGCTCCGCCTGCGACGTTTCGTCATGACAAGGGCTGTCCAAGCCGTGCAAAAGCTGAACTTAGCCGCAGACGGCCGCGATCAATTTATGTTTCCAGTACTGTACATACCGGTGTAGTATCAGTATCTCAAAAGGAGCAACAGAACTAAACAAACATGTTCCCTTCGCAATGGGAGGGAGAAAAATAAATAAGCAAGATAAATGCAATTTTATAGTTAAATAAAACATACCAGCCAATCCATTTCAAAACACTCGGATGGGCTTGTAATTTGCGTGTTAAGCATTTAACAAGACACATATTTGGCAAACAAAACTACACTGTTTCAAAATATATTCTTGTCACTTCGGTTACACGTGGTGTCATTTTCTTATTTGTAAAGGTAAGCGAAGTTCACATTAGTAATATGTGCAATAAGCGTATGCTATAACTGCATGTTTTGTTAGCATTTGAGCTGAAAACAACAATAAAAGTGGTAATTAAATAAAGAAAAACACACTTATTTAAACATTTACTAGGCAGAAACACATCACGACGTATTTATTTGTGTTCATTTCTACAACCGTCCACCGTTCTCAGAAATGAACTGCTAAATGTGCTTAGCCATCTGTTCAATCTCGCGATCAAATTTTCAATCTCGCCACCAAGGCGCAGCCCTTAAAAGCTGTCTTCCCGCGCGGCCACCCACTATTGAGAGATTACTTTCACCAGCCTCTCACAAGTCGCTCTCTGTGCATGCGAGCACGCAGCTGCACTTCGAAAAATCCAACAAAAGGGCAATAAAAACATTTACAGTGTCTTCCGCGCAAACCGCCTTTCTCACGGGCCCACGCCTGCCCAGAACATTGACCGCCGCTTATCGGGGCCGCCAGCTGTGGATTAAGCCCTCATTAGCCTAGGGCTGGGCCACCCCGGCGCGCGGGGCCCGTCACTCACCCCATCGCTCGCTACCTGACAAGCGACCAGAAATGTGTACAAATATTTCTGGGAATCGCTTCGGGCCTCCCTCGCAAATATAAGCCCGTTAATGTATCTCGCCGACAAAGAGAGCTTCAGGTGCACTGCCGGCGCGCCGCCCCGCTCCTTGGCCACCTGCAAGCCAGATGCCTATTTCCGTGGAAATCTCAAATACAAACTAGCCGCCATCGCGGTCACCCCACGTGCCACCGCCTTTGCTTCCGATCGCCGCCAATGTCATGTGACACTCCTCTCCCCAGGCCCGAAGGTGCATCACGAATAGGGAGCCGAGCGCGGGCACTTCAAACTTTCCCGCCTTACCATAGGCCCAAGTCACAGCCACGTGACTCTCCCCTCCACGACCTCAATCACACCCGCAATATAATAAATATTGTGACTTCGCTCCCACAGAACGGACGACAGACAGCAGAGAGACTAGAGAGAACAGAGAGAACAGACAGAACAGACTCAACAGAACAGACTAAACAGAACTTCTCTAACTACATTGCTCCGAAATTGTTAAACTGACTGACTAGCAAAACTCATCAAGGTTGGCTGTTCCTGCTTCGCCTATCAAGGCGATTAGTACGGCCAAATCAAGCCTGCCTCAAATTCGTGCCACTCGCGGGCCGCAGCCGCCACCTGGCCGAATTCACGGCGAACTCCACCACCAGCTCCGGTCATCTGAGTCCGCGCCCATGCCAATTCGCACCACCGAACTGCCTGGAGCCTACATCAGCCCGGACAGCGACACACTCAGCCGAGTGATTTGGGTTGGTGCCTTCCTTGCTACAAACTGTAAGTAAGCTAAACCCAAGTGTACTTCAAGAAAGAAGAGCAGTCAGTAACTTTATAAACTTTCAATGGTCCTCCGGCTTATTATAAACCAAAACCAGCTGTATTCATAATTATCATGCAATTAAATTTATATTGATTCTCAGTGCATATTGTCTATCATTCCCCTAAAGGCAAACAATCCCCTGAAACCCGTTCTGATCCCCGTATGTAGTCGCACTCGCAGCACGGCACCTCCCAGTGCTGCATCTGCTACACCATCTACTGCATCAGTGGTCTCGTAAATAACTTACAATTTTTTGAAACTCTAGTTTATAAGTATCTGAAATTATATAGTAAAAACGTGTTGAAAGAGTAAAATATTTTCTATTTTTTTTTATCATACGTAATTCCGCGAGTGCTTTCAAAATTGTCGATAAATCCTCGACTCGCAAAGCGAGGAGAATCTGAGAATATCTGAGAATTTCGAAAGCACAAGAGGTATTTAATAGACTCCACGAATGAACTTATGTCCAACAAAGCTCGAAAGTGCGCCAAATATTGAATATAACTGTAAGTTATGTTAAAATCAAAGAGGCTTTCTTACAGTACATGCGCGGTTTATTGGACATCCGACATAGCCATTGATCTATACTGCCTCATAAGAGAGATGAGTCATAGTTAATGATTAGCCACTACTGAGAAGCGGTGAGAAAAATCGGATAGAAAAAGCGATACATTTTTTGAGATACACCGCCCTGATTGTGGCATTTTGAATAGTTAAACCCTATTGGTTTTAATTTTACGACTAGAATAGAATGAGACAATGGAACTGCAATATTATCAGAGATACGTACGAGTACTAGACAGAGTAAAGTGGGGTATCGCTTTCAAAGAAAGTAATTACGTAAAGTGATATTGTCTGTATAACTCTAATTGAAATACGTGGGTATACGTAATGCATAACGTAATGCATGATACGCAAAAGCATGTCATGATAATTTGTTTATTTGTATTTATCTCTGCAAAGCCCGGACTGTTTTCAAAACTATCGAATTTTCGTCATCAAACGCTTGAAAAGAGATCTCACTGCAAACAAAATAATGCTCATGAAACTTAAAAATACACAAATAACAACCGACTTTTAATTCACAACACTGAAGTACAAAATAAAATATATTTTTTCTGTTAAAGTTTGAAGTAGAAGGGTTAACGAAGCGTTCTCTTAGAGTACTCTAATTAAAAGTTATGTAAACGTTTAAACTTGAAAATGGTGAAAAGAAACAATGAATAGTGCTATAATAGAAAATGGAAGGTGAAAGTGGCTTTATTTTTAGGTAAAATGTTGGTAAAAATATTTTAAGGATGTCTCCATTATCACACGTAATCTAACAGACTCTCCTAAATAGGTTTATCATTGTGGAACCGACGATTAAGATCTATGAACGAACGAGAAATTCTGTGGCCATGTCTAGGATGATTACAGATATTTACTTTTAAAGAAATTAAATGTAAATGTATTTTTGTTAAGCAATATAACCACATTGGCAAGTTTGCATTTCAAAATGTTAAAAATCAGAAAATAAAATCAGTGTGATCATCAAACATGTAAAACATTCCTTATTTTTGGGATCCTTTTGTGTCGTGGGTAATATAATTTAACTATTCATACAGAATAGTGCATAGACGTTTGAATATATCGTTTTGTAACCTTTCGTTTCGAAAGACATTGAAATTTCACGTTTCGGTAGTTTTGATAATGCGGAGACTTAACCATGGTATGTATCGCGCAACACCTGTTTCTTGATTGATTAATTGATTGTTAGTGATGACGGGCGCATCAACTGAAGAGGATATTAGTCCCGTAAGTGTAGTGCATGTTTTTCATGGTGGGGTGGCGGTGATCTTCTCCCGCTGGATAGCGAGATACCTCTGAATAGCGCCGACCTACCATCGACGAGAGGAGAGAGGGATCCAAGAAGATCGCGGCCGGCTGCTCTGATCGGTAGTTTTCCGTGGTTTCTCCGATCAACACCAGGCGAATGCCGGAGCAGTACCCTACCAAACGGGCCACGGACCGCGCGCGATCTGTCCTTCCTGTTCCTTGTCCTATCCTCTCCCCTTACTCACACACACACACACACACACACACACACACACACACACACACACACACACACACACTAACATGCACTACACTACCACATATTCCGGGAGATCGGTTGGGAGCTTCGAGCTTGTCCCGGCTGGGGCGGTGCCCCGCTGGTGGGAGAGTCCTGGTTAGGGGGAAACCCCACTAGTCGACGGTAGGTCGGCGCCGGATCTCGCCATCCAGCGGGGGTAGATCACCGCCATCTCCCGCGGAAAAAGAACATGCACTACACTAACGGGACTAATAACCAAAGCAGTTGACACGCCCGGAAACACGAAAAAATCAATCAATCAATCAATCCAAGAAGATATCTCCCACCAGCGGGGCACTGCCCCACCCGGGACAAGTTAAAGTCCCCGACCGGTCTCCTGGCATGTGTGGTAGTGTGGTGAATGCTAGTGTAAGGGGTGAGGATAGGACAAGGAAGGGAAGATCGCTCGCGATCAGTGGCCTGTTTGTTAGAGTACTGCTCTGGCATTCGCCTGGTGTTGATCGGAGAAACCACGGAAACTACTGATCAGAGCAATCGACCACTAGAATTCTCGGCTGAATTCGACCTAGCTGAAAAGCTAGTGTCGAAAACCTTCATTTAAAGTCATTTGAAGCACTTCCACTCACAAATTAATAATGTACTCAAATCTATGTAAATGTGTGTATTAACAATGTAAGAGATATTTTAAAACAAAATTACATTTATGTAATTTTTGAAAAAACAAAAGAATATACCAAAATGTACTTTACGTCATATGAAACTATACAATTAGCAGTATACATTTGAAACAATTTGAAGCTATTTTTAGTAAAATGGCATTTAAGCGTTTCTTGAAATGCGAAATTTTGAGCTGATTTTAAAAGAAAACTGTTCAGTTTTCGATAAACTTTATGTGACATTATTTAAATTAAATTTACTCATAAATATAATTCAAGAGAAGAAATTGTTTTAATATAACTATTACCGACGTGAGAGACAAGTCAAAACATTACATATTTGTATTTTTTGAAAAAAAAAACAAAAGAATAGAGCAATATGGCGTTTCTATCGTAGTATAGGGTATCTTTGGCATTACTCCTACCAAAAATTTAAAGAAAAAGTGGAGCCGTTTTGAGAAAATTTTTGTTTATTGTTTTTTAAATGTTTGTTATGTTTAAAATGTTTTTTAAATTTTTGTTTATTGTAAATATTGCACAAAAACTACTAAAATGTAAAATATTTAAAAATCTACATGACCTCAATGAAAGAAATATTTATGGAAAACAAATTTCTGTGAAGGAAAAATATATTTCTTCCAATTTTATAGTAGTAGGAATTCGCCAAAAAATGAAAACTTGGGCAATTTCAAAAATTCGGAGTAAACCGACAAAATCGGACCTATACCACCTTTCTAAGTATATTTTACTATATTTACTCTATTCTTACAAGAAATTTAAAGAAAAAATTTTGAGATGTTTTTGAGAACATTTTGAAAATGTCCGGGGTTTTCATGTAAAGTATCCCCAAATTTTAAAGAATATTTTTCGAAATTTCAAAGCTTCAATTAGGGCCAGATCGACGGGATTCTTCAATTCGGAAAAGATCGTACTCATGGTTTAGGTGCTAGTGATGTTCACAGATGGACGGTCAGACAGACGGGCGGACAGACGGACTGACGTTTTCAAAAAGCAAGAACAAAAACAACCCTTTTTCGGTACCAGGCGATCCCAAAACGCGTATTTCCGTTGAAATTTCGAAATCGATTTTCCACATTACATAACTTTCTCTACACTACGTATATTACTCCGTATATACGTATGTATATGAGAATGTAAAAACAGTGAAACTTCCTATTTTGACTAAAAAAATGTAAATATTTTATTGCGTTCTTCTGATGCCTGCACGTGACGACTGAATCCTCAAACTCATAAAGTCAACACTCCAGTAAATACTTACGAGAGAGTTGACGTCATGCGACTGCAAGGCTCAAAGAAAGAGGCTGCCCGCTATTATATATTTGCTATTCGTGTGTTGCTTCATGGAACAGAAGCACTTTTTATATTCATGGTATGTCAATCCCTGTTGTTGTGCATATACTATTGTACACTATGTTATTGAAGTATTCGTGAAGGCTGTTCTATTAAAATTTTGAAATTATTTTAGTGTTATACGTAGTATTTTATTTGTTGTTCTTGTGTAGTAATGAATACTTGCTACGTTTTAGAAAACCATTTAGTGTGAAATTTGTTCAGCGGCACTTTTGGTGCTTCAACTGGCCGATGGTTATACCGTATTGCACGAAGAGTGGGTGACACTCCAGGTGGCAAAACCCGTCAACCGCGAGAATTGCCGCGTCGCGTCCGAAGTGCGGCATGGCGAATGAGTGAGCGGCAGCCGAGCAAAGCGTGGGCGAGCGCCAGCACACACGCACCACACGCACTTCGCTTCGCTTCCCCACCTCCTCCCCATCACGCACGCAACCGGCCATGCGCTTTTCGCATCGGGGGTGGCGAAATTTCGCCTCAATCGTTCTTTTATACGATTCCTAAAAAAATGTCGTTATTGTTAGGGTATTACACAGATATGTCAGTACACACTTTTTCGTGTGAATTGTGGGCTTACATTCTATACTTATATTACAATTTTAAACGAACTTTTTCAACACAAGAATTTTATCACTGATTTTCCCTTCCACGTCCTGTTTCCATTTCTATCACGTGAGCAAAACGATGTGCTGATCGTCCATATCCCGTGATCCCCAAAATTTTGTCAATTCAGTAATTTAGCAGTCTGTACGTCCGGTCAAGACTAGATTTGGGCAGTATTCAGAAGAAGAAGAAGAAGAAGAAGAAGAAGAAGAAGAAGAAGAAGAAGAAGAAAAAAATGATATTGTATCTGCGCGATGAATCTCATCTCTCTCCTTTTCCAGGAATAGTCCAATATTTCATTTTTTGGATTTTCATTTTTTGGCTCAGTGCATCAATTGATGTCACTGCAGCGCCTCTGACTGGGAGGTCCTAGGTTCCAGTCTTGACGGCGGCAGGATTTTTGACACTAGCTTTTTAGCTAGGTCGAATTCAGTCGCAGTCTGGAGGAGAATTCTAGCGGCCGGCTGCTCTGATCAGTAGTTTTCCGTGGTTTCTCGGATCAACACCAGGCGAATGCTGGAGCAGTACCCTAACCAACGGGCCACGGACCGCGTGCGATCTTTCCTTCCTCTTCCTTGTCCTATTCTCCCCTTCCACACACACACACACACACACTAACATGCACTACACTACCACATATTCCGGATCTCGCCATCTAGCGGGAGAAGATCACCGCCATCTCCCGAGAAAACATACAGTACACTTACGGGACTAATGGCCAAATCAGTTGACGCGCCCGGAAAAACCCGAAAAATCAATCAATTCGTTTTTTGATAAATAATCTTCCCTGACATGAGAAACAGAGAGAGGGTGAGAACGAGAGCGAGCGAGCGAGAGAGAGAGAGAGAGAGAGAGAGAGAGAACGCGGAAGAGAGCGAGAGCGAACGAAATAGAGAGCGAGAGAGAGAATTCAGATTGCTTAGGGGAATTACATTTAGAGAAAATCGTCTGAACGGTTTAGTCACTAGCGGTGACTACAGACGGTGGGTTGGAAGGAAGGAGAGATGGACAGTCACACAATTTTGACGTCAATCGATTTTTCAGTATCAATGTATCCGTTTCTTAGATCCAACTAACAACGTGTTAAAGAAATTAATTTACTACTTAGGAACAAGATTTATTACTTGGTTACGAGGGCCAGACAATAACAATTTTTCTGCCGAAAATTCGTCGCTTTCTGCCCCATGATTACCATACATTTTAATACGTACATAATAAGGCGAGAAAAAAATGTCATGATTTCGTCGAAACATGGCCTTTGCCCTACGGTCGAAAAAACAGGGACACGAGCGAGCAATAAACAGACACGAGTGGGAGCTCCGTCATGCGCATTCTAATGACCGATATTGGATGCCTGGAGCAAAGTAAGGGCATCATCCCTCACCATCCGCTTGATAATTAGACCGCGGCGCGAGGCAAACACGGGGGACGTGAATGGCGCGGGCGCGAGCGCGTCCGAGGTGCGTCGCCCGCCTGCGCCTGCGCATCCGCCGCCGCCGCCGCCGCGAGCAGCCGTGCGCCTCCCACGGAGGAGATTGCTGTTGTCGCAGCGCCGGGCCCAGCCAATTTGGCGGGCAGGGCGCGCGCCGCGCCAAACCCCAACCAAAGCAAACCCGACCCGACCCGACCCGTCCTGCCGGTGAGGCGTCGACAGAGGACGAGAGGGAAGAGAGGTGAGTCGGTGCTATGCCCTTGGGTTGGGGAAGAGTTCAAGGTCCGGACGGGCGGACGGCTGGGCCGTTGGTTGGTGGATTGGTGGGTTGGAGTTGGTTGGTTGGTTGGTTGGAGTTGGTTGGTTGGTTGGTTGGTTGGTTGGTTGGAGTTGGTTGGTTGGTTGGTTGGAGTTGGTTGGTTGGTTGGTTGGTTGGTTGGTTGAGTGGTGTGGGTTGAGAGGTGTGGGTTGAGTGGTGTGGTTTCAGTGGTGTGGGTTGAGTGGTGTGGGTGGCTTAATTGGTTGATGTGGGTGGGTTGGTTGGTTGATGTGGGTGGGTTGGTTGATGTTGGTTGGTTAGTTGGTTGGTTGGTTAGTGGGATGGTTGGCTGTGTGGGTAAGTGTTTGATTGGGTGGTTGTTTCTGTAGGTGGCTGGTTGGGTGGTTGGTTTGTTCGTTGTGCGGGCAGGCGGGTGAAGTACGGGCGGTGGACGGGCGGGTGGACCGTCGAGAACGATTCGAGTCCGAGAGTTGAAATGGCGGGTTGTGCTTTCTAACCCGTGTGCCAGAGAATGACCTCGGGTGCTTGTCTTCCTGCAGTCAATTATCGATTTGGGAATAATCGCGAACGGCGAACGCTTGGCAAAGCGAAAGGACGAAAGAGATTCCGAGACTGCGTTGCCGTCCCGCAGATTTCCTCAAAATGTAAATTTACACCATTTTCCCTCAGCCAGGAAGGAATTTTTAAATTAGAAAAGCAATCGTCAATATGAGCATTCATTAGATTTTTGACTAACTGGTGAAAAATGTGATGTGAAAACACTTTTTTAAATTTCTCCTTTGTTGGTATTTGTATTGTTGATGTCATAAATTAACCTTTGTTAAAAAGCTGTCTTTTATATAAGAAGTTTTGTTAGATAATTGAATAAGAGAATAACAAATCGCCTTGTAAAGGATATCTGGAAATACGTTGATTTTATGATTGAAGTATAAATCTAGAAAATACTTCTACTACATGATTTCTAATTGGATAATATAATTTTGAAATTACGGTATTGGAATATTGATTGAAAATGATAATTTCACGCGGGAATTCACTAATGAAATTAAAAATTCGATCATTTTTGACGAATCAGAAACATTTCACCTGTGCAGTTCTATTGCTTTCATTTCATCGCAGTGTACGTTTTTGTACTGCCCCCTCATCCAGACTAGGCAATACTTACGGATATTAATAACAATTTATGTTCAATAATAATACAAATGTTATGTTCAATTTATTGTTCAAATAAAAGTAGTAATGTCTGCAAACGTTTGGTGGTAGCACATATTTCGATGAATTTACAAAATTATTAAAATATATCGAGAAACAATTCAATGAGTTGTGGTCAAGGTTACGAACTTTTGAGCCATATTGACATTCAGGAAATATCTAACATTAAAGTACTGGGTGATAATTATGAGGATAAAGACTGGTGATGATCACTAAGAACAGATTTTTAAATTTACATGCAAGAGAAGCTGAAGAAAAATATTTGAGGGAATATAATCGAAAAATTAACCTTTCAAAATAAAGTTCAAAAGTGGGATGAAAGGAATTTGAAGAGAAAGCAGCTGCAGAGTCTTCCAGAGAAACTTCAGGAAAGTGCTTTTGTACTAAGCAATAATGAACAGATAAAATGATCATCATGAGATGAAGGTAAATAACATCATTTTAATATTTTTATTTCTTTTAGTTTCTTATAATTAGCATAACGATGTGGAGAGGGCACAATTAAAAGAAGAGAACCACTTTTTACATTCAAAATACAATTCGTAATAAGAAATACGCACTGCATAGTTCCAAATTAAATATATTCGATTTCAAAAGTTGTGTTTTTATGACCACATTCAAAGTATGGATACCTGCCTTTTGGTGGGTTACCGTTCTTAAGACAAACACGTGACGTGAGTTGTGTAGGCCAATAATTTCTAGTATTAATAGACACGACAACATGGTCAGGTGAGCACATCGAACGTCAGCGCCACGCCACGCGGAGCGGGACAACAACTAACACCAGCGCCCCTGCCGACAATCACCAGCGCCCTAGCGCCAAACAAATGTTTGTTAGTCACCAGTGAGCTGTCTATTAGGAGGGCACTTCGTTCACAACCTTTTCGCAACTGAGGATGTCAGCCGCAGATGCAGACGAACTGGGAACATAATTTTCCGTAGACCACGGCTGTCCGGCCCGATAAGATAAATCCATATCGATTTATCTGATAATTTCTGATGAATTAACAAAAATACCTATGATAAATTAACTGTATTGGTAATAATTAATGATTGTTAATACTTTATTAACTATTAGTAAGTACATATTATAGTGAGAATGTATTGTTTTCAAGAAATTATGTATTACTGACAATATACAGTAAAACCTCATGAACACGAATTTTAAAGGACCGAAATTATGAAGGTTAGTGTTATAAAAATTCGTGTTATCTGAGTATTATAAATGTACGTATTACCGAAGTATAGTTCGTTGATTGATTTTTTCGTGTTTCCGAGCGCGTCAACTGCTTCGGTCATTAGTCCCGTTAGTGTAGTGCATGTTTTTTCTCGGGAGATGGCGGTGATCTTCCCCCGCTGGATGGTGAGATCCGGAGCCGACCTTCCGTCGGCTAGTGGGGTTTCCCCTAACCAAGACTCTCCCACCAGCGGGGCACCGCCCCAGCCGGGACAAGCTCTAAGCTCCCGACCGGTCTCCCGGAATATGTGATAGTGTAGTGCGTGTTAATGTAAGTGTATGTGTAAGGGGAGAGGATAGGACAAAGAAGAGGAAGGACAGATCGCGCGCTGTCCGTTGCCCGTTTGGTAGGGTACTGCTCCGGCATTCGCCTGGAGTTGATCGGAGAAACCACGGAAAACTACCGATCAGAGCACCCAGCCTTTAGAATTCTCCTCCAGACAGCGATTGAATTCGACTTAGGTGAAAACCTAGTGTCCACCTGCCGCCGTCGGGACTCGAACCTAGGACCTCCCGGTCAGAGGCGCTGCAGTGACATCAGTTGATGCACTGAGCTACCGCTACCGGTGTATTGTTCGTGTTACAGCTAAATTAGTGTTAATCTAGTTCGTGCTAACGGGAGTTTACTCTAATATATGAAAACATATTGGAATAAATTAAAACATGAAGGTAGGATGGAATAACTGGAAGTAAGTATGTGCTTATAAAAATGTAAGGGATACAAATAATTCAGGAGAATTATTATCTCTAAACCGAGCCCGAGTGTTTGTTGATAGCTCGCGAGGAAACGAACTAATGAGTCCGGGAAGTGGATAGAGCGGGGAATCCCAACTTTTTACGTTCATGGACCTCCTTTAAAATAATTTTTTACTTCATCGACCTCCTTACGTTATTTTCTGTAATGTATCATACATAATGGTATCACAAATAATTGCATATAAAAGTCTTAAATATAACAACTTCGTACACCAACATATTGGTAACTATTTCAATTTTCAGTATTCCACATCTGAGAAGCTGAGTTTCCAAACTTCATTGTTGTATTATAATTACAATCAGTAGAGAGTTTCTTTACAGGACATGACATTTCTTTAGAGCATGTTGCCGGGATTATTTTTTCCTGCGATAGAATATCGTTGTTAATATGTATTGTAGTTACAATTTATTGAGTTTTCTAAACATTTTAAGCACTTTGCTAGATTCTCAGAGGCCTTGGTGCAGAAAGTCGAAATGGCGCCCTATCTACAATAAATCTCAAATTAAGAGTCCAAAAAATTATATAATAACATGGTTAGTGAAGCGGAGAAAATAAGCATTAGGTGCAATTTGTTTTATTTCTTAGCGATGTCCTTCCGCGACGGGGGTGGGGGTATTAACTTATGTCAAGGGCAGTTGTTCAACCAGCGTAGCTACGCCCTTGACCCTAAGGATGAACCTCGTATACGAAAGAGAAGGGGCGAATTTTATTGCCTTACATCAAAAATAATTATCGAGTTCATTAAGTTTTTTTTATAATCATTGTGATCTTGAGTGCACCTATCAATTGCTGGTTTACATTCGACTGCAGACCCCCCTTGATCATTTACCCTAGTCAGAATTGTATCGATCCCCAGGGGTCGATATTGATCCGAATGGGAACCTCTGAGAAAGCGGAATAAAGTAGGGGCAGGGGTAGCGCCAAGTGAGGAAGATAATACGATGGGACTGGCAGCGATCAGGGCGCTAGTACCCACTGTCTCTGTGCCAAACCTGCTGACTTTTAGATGCTGGATTATTAGTTACTTTATATTTACTTACTATTATATTAGTTACTTCTTGCCTGTGGATTGGTTACATTTGTGAGCAGTTATTTTTCCAAATTAATCTTCATAAAAATAGCCCCTGAACGTGCCTAATGAGCAATTACAATCAGTCTATTTTCTTGCAGCAACTCACAACTTTAAATAACGTTTCAATGCATTACTTGCTACTTTGTATAAAAGTAATTGTACTTTGAATTAGTTTAATAAGTAAATAGTGAAATGGTGAAGTATAGTGAAATCTAGTTAAATGCATAGTGAAATGTAGTAAGGATAGTGAAATGTAAGTACAGTTAAATGTAGTAAATGTGAAGTATAATGAAATGGTTTAGTATACTTATAGAAATATCTTTCGAAATCAACATTTTTTGAATTCATATTTTCTTTATTCATTAATCAACCTGCGTTTATGTTGTTAACGTTGAACAGAAATTTATTTTGCGAATTTTCGTACTTTTTTTCTGTAGACATACCGTACGCGCCTTCCTCCTTACAATCCCGAATTCCTCCCTTTAAATTTTCCCCTTCCATTCGCGGAAGTAAAATGTCGCTTTCGAACGCATCCCCTATCTGTATTGAGCTAGCGACCGGGGAGCTGTTTGGAGAGCGCGAACCTTGATCCTTGCTTACTGAATGAGTGGCAGTGAAAGAAAGAGTTCTCTCTCTTCAGTCTGATACTTGAGCATGCACCCGTAAAAAATTCTCTTGCACATCCTTCACTCTCCTTTCATCAAAGTTAAAGAGGAAAGTTGGGGATACCGAGCGAAAAACGCCAATAAAACAACTTTCACCGAACTTCGTCGGCGAATTCTCCGGAAAACTGCGGAAATCGCATTTAGATACCCTTCCTTCGAAAAACTGGTCTGAAAAGCGGAAGTCTTATTAAGATTCGATGACCTACTTACGTTGGTAAATTTTACATTGTAGATGTCGCCGAGAATAATTTCGCTGCCATTACCATCGTTCCGGCACATCAACAATTAACAAAGATGTTGACGCGAGGGGACTGAGTGCGCCTTAACTTGATGTTGACATTGTAAACACCAGTTTAGCTGTGATCAATATGCTTTTAATAATAACTTCATATGATTTTGTCAAAGAAAACATTTATAATTGCAGATGTATGTTTACCAAAAGGCAATTAAACGTGTAAATGCATTATCTGGTAGTGTCTTAATTTTAATCAGGAACATTCCATGCAAAGTAATTTATGTTGTGTTTAATGAAGTTCGTGCTGCACTTTCAAAGGTGGGTAATTCCACGTGAAATCATTCATTTTACATTATCGCTACACACAACAAATAACATTTGTTGTGTGAATGAATGATGAATCATTGATAAAACAACACAAAACGAAAACAGGCAAAGAATTTGTCTTTCAAACATATTCCTGCCCCTTGGTAAAATGATTATACAAGGCAGAAATTTAGTAGAATATAAACATGATATAAAGTAATAATAAATAGCCTTTCCCGTGATCATGACATGCCTACTTTATATCGCCCAACCTTCCAGGTGAATTTTGTTTACGTCTGTCATGCATTCTGTTGGATTTAATGGAAGTAGGGTCAAATAACTTGACAAAACACAATATACACTATTTTAAGAATACATATATTGTCACAGAAAAGATGAAAACAATGTTGGTCCGATTCACTCGGTTACAGAGAACGTTGTGGTGGAACACAGAAAAAACTGAGCATCGCGCTCTCAATAGCAACGCTCGCGTGCGCGCCATCTATCGATAACTAACGTAATTGTGGGACGCACCAAGATTTGAATTACACCAACACTTCCCCTCGAACCACAATTAACTTGTAACGCGAAAACAAAACTAAAGGCGTTTCAGTCCAAGTCCTTCAACGCACTTCTCATGTCTGGTTCTGGCTAACCCTTTTGTCAATACGTCCGCCGTCATATCTTCCGTGGAGACATGTTCAATCATAATCTGCTTCTTCTTCACGGCGTCCCGAACAAAATGGTGTCGAATATCAACGTGCTTCGAACGCGCGTGAAACACAGGATTCGCGGACAGGTTTTGCGCGCCGATATTGTCATTCTTCACTACGACACTCTTCAAGTTTACTCCCAGGCTTCCCAGCAACTTCTTCATATGGATGGCTTCTTTTGTGGCATCGGATAAGGCCATATATTCGGCCTCTGTCGATGACAATGCCACCGAAGGCTGCTTCCTTGATTCCCAGCTGACTGCTGCACCTCCGATTAGAAAAGCATATCCGGTGTAAGACTTTCTGTCGAGCGGACAGCTCCCCCAATCTGCATCGGTGAACATCGTATAAAGCTCGTCGTTTCGAGTGTACACCAAGTTCAGGTCTCTCGTCCCTCTAAGGTATCTCAACACTCTTTTGGCCGCCTTCCAGTGAACTTCCCCGTAAGAGTTATTGTATTGACTTAAATAACTCACTGCGTGTGTTATATCCGGCATAGTTCCCACAGACAGATACGTGAGACTGCCATATATTTATGCCGCATATTTATGAGAAAGCGAAGTGCGGGTTTACGAGTTTACGTTTCTAGATCTACCACATTCCACACAATGATCAGATTATTAATATTTAATTGTTGCATCTGTGTATGTATTGTTGCATTAACAAATTTAGGTACTGGTCACCGAACATTGGGTACAAACGAATAAAAAATGAAATGAATAAAAATCGAAATATCAAGAACTTTGAGAAATCATTGTTTTTTTTGTTTTTTTGTGATTCTGTTAATTTCTACGGGTTAACTACTGAGAGAGGAATTTAGGAAATAGTAGCAATGCAATAATAGAGCTTAATGGTCTAAACAAGAAGTGAGTGACGGGTGTATAACAGATCATTACATAATGCGTATTAAACTCAACACCTTTACACATCAAACATTATCATTTGAGTTTATGCCTTTTGAGGAAATACCTTTTGACTTCTGCATAGGCGTCAAATATGAGATTACAGAATCAAAATGTGTACATGCGGTAATTCAAACACTATTACTGTTGAAAAAATCATAATTTTCAAAAACATTTTCTGAAAATTGATTTTTATGGCGGTATTATATTGAATGAAAACATTTTTGCGACTTGCCGGTTAAGTACATACGATAGGGTAGAAATAAATGTTTAACTTCGTAAAATGTATTTAAATATCCATGAAAAGAGAGCTTAGCAAACTCTGAAAAACTAGTTTTCCTCTGTCTGCTGATCTACAAAGAATTCTGTGAGGAGGTATTTTGGGAAAGTGCTTGATTCTTTCTTATCCTTAGTCGTTCTCGACCTTTCTTATATCCGTCTTTTGTGGGTCAGACGTGAGGGTAGCTCTGACCCAGATAAGTCTCTCTTCCACAACAATGTCACCACTTAGATTTCCTCAAGGAAAGGGCTGCTCCTTTTAAACGGGATTAACTTGCTTTACATAATAAATTCAGTTATGAAGAATATCGGGCACTTGGACCGCGTTTCAATAAAGTGACCAGAAAATATTCATTTTTAATGCGAGTGGTAAAATCACTTTTATCACGTGTGTCATACTGTCATTTAGGCTTTCATTTTATTATAATTCAACTACACAATTGTAATTAACGAATCGAATGGATAAAAGGGATATAACTGTATGAGTGGTATATTCAAGAAAACGAGCAGTGATAGGAGCGAGTTTTCTTATTTACCACGAGTGCAATTTTACTCCTTTATCCACGTGTTACGTTTAATATTTTTTCGTTTCCATTTTAAGCATAATTTAAATTTTGAGAAATTCAAGCACATCTTTACCATTCGAGGCATATATTTGATGACGTATTGCTACTGAGAAAGACCTATTTTACTGGGTCTTGTATAGTGTTCTTGTGATCACCATAGAGGATAAAGGTTTGCAAATGAAAGATATTGAACATATTTCGGATGAAATATTAAAAGCTGGCAAGCCATGAAAACATTAGTTTCCACGAAAATAATGACTGATATGACAGAGAATACATCTGTAAATGTTGGAAAGTAAATAACGAGCTATTCAGGTTTAGTGACGTACTTTTTAGAAGGGGTAAATAGAAACTGACGTTTATATTTCTTTACATTTATAACACGCTAAGAGCAAACGTTCTACATTCAAAACATTTAATTGATTAATGTTAAATATTTTATGTTGTTCGATTAGTTAGTGTCAGACCAATGTTTACTTCAATTTTGTTTCTTTTATTGTTTATACTATGTAGTTGACGTAGGTACGTAATCTGTGATGTACATTCTATTCATATTTCAATGGCGAGTGGACTTGGCAATATCTGTTTTACATTGTCTTCATTAAATTATTTTGATTCTTTTCCTGAATTCTGATTCGTAGTAGTGGAGTTTTAATTCCACGCGTGCACTTAATACAGTGATAATCATCGATTTTTCATGGAATTAATGAGTACATTTAAGTTACTAAATGAAAAATCACTTAATGATACATTAAGGTAGTTGATGCAGTCAGGCGAAAGAATTTTGTTTTCTTTGTTGCTTTCACAGATTTATCTGAATACTTGAGCATCGTCTAATTTTCATCACTGGTGCTAAAAATTGAACTTTGAGCACCCTACGAATACCCCCTAAGAACCCTAAGAACCGCTTTTACTAGTGGCTATCTAATGGATATTTATGATTTTCTAGTTCATTGCTGTGTTTTTATGGACCTGAAACAATTCACCTAACGGTCATGTTAATAACCTTCGGGCCTTTCTGATTTTTTATGCCCGTGCGTGCCTTTTCAATACTTTATGCCTGCTCTAATACCAACACCACAAATACATTTTTATGAATTCGATTTCTTAAAGTTAAAATACAAGAAAATACCACAAACGAATGGCATAATACTCAAGTAAGTAAAATAACTCTTATAAACCTTATTTTGCTTAATTGATACGAAAGTTGCAATTTTGGAATGTTCCAGTTAACTTATAATTGCCGTCAGTTTCATATATATATATATATATAATAGTTACGTATCACCTTTTTTTAGTGACATACATGTTTCTTGGGTAGCAGAACTACTAGTAGTAATAACCGTTTCATCAGCTACTAGTAGTAAATACCGTTTCATCAGCACAATTCACACTTATTTTCCATGTTACTCTCAAATACACCATAACCATGTTCATATATTTCTCAACAAGTGTCCATAGGTTTGTTAGTTTTTGCAAAGATTTCCGTAGGAACCTCACAATATTGCTTCATTTTTACGAACAAACCTGTCCAACGAGTATCCCTACATAGTAATATTTTAGTAATTGCCGAGTACGCGGATGTTGGTGTGCGCGGATTGCCGAGTGCGCGGTTCCGTGACTCATGGCTGGATCACTTCCCGTGCACCAATCGAGACATATGGGGTGTCATTCCACGCATCTCGGTCTCCTCATGGGGAACTGATAATGTTTTTGGATCCGGAGAGGAAATTTCAAGAAAGTTTCAAAAACGCTTTTGCGTGTTTTAGAGCTGCAATTTTAGTGGGTAGATGGAGAATTAAACCAATACCAACTACATAGCTCTATGGGGGTGGCGGTGATTAAACCCCCGTGGTTATTTTCAGTCAACGGCATCATAATTTTCTTCTATGAGGTTGGCACCCTGATTGTGTACAAACCTGCAATGTGAAATGAAAATGGCGTGGCAGAATTTGTAAGATTCGACGTATGTCATGAATACTATTTATAATAAATTTGCAAATGACCTTGGAACATTGATTTTGAAGAGTATGAAGTAAATAAGAAGAAAACCAGAAATGTAACACAAATCAGAATGAGTTTGTGGAGTTTTAAAATCTTAAAAAAATTAGGGGACAAAAATATGGATATGTTAAGCAACTCAGGGGAATCCAATGAAGAAGCTACGATTCATTGGTATGGCGAACATGCGATACTGTAAAAACATATTTAAACAAAACTAGCTATAAAAGAAATGAAGTTTGAACGGAATTTTCAACTCATGACAATACTTTTAAAACATTTTAAAAGCTTATAGCGTCGGAGACGCCACATTCAGCTAGTGCAATAGCAATTACACACACACACACACACACACACACACACACACACACACACACAGAGTTTTGTTTATCTGACGTCATATTGACAAATGACGATTACAATGCCACTTTTCACATTACAGGCAAGAAAAATTATAAAATGTTTCGAATTCTCGATCAGCAACGAACTAGTTAACCATAAAGTTTCGAAGCATCATGGGCGTTATTAGATGGTTTTGCCCCTCAGGCGAATTCCAACCCCTCGGACGAGTTGCCCTCCAAGAAAAAATACATACTTAACGCTCTAGATAAAATAATTTTCGTCGACTTCACGAACAAACGAGACAATTAAGATTGTTTGTGTATAAGTTATGGTTTAAGACCGAAATGTGGCTAATTTGTGATTTAGCAGGTTAATTCGCACATTAAACAGATAGTTTGGGCAAAGATATATGAATGATGATAAGCGATGTTCCGTATACGCCACAAAGTTCTCGCCGGCGTGTTGTCACTTCCACGTTCAGAGCCTGGCCGCGCCCTTCATTTGCTCACGACACCCTACTATTACTAAATAAAAACTCCAAACTTTCATTAACAAATGCAATAACACTATACAAAACCATCATAAGACCCATAATGCTATACGCATGTCCCATATGGACAAATGCCGCACCATCCAACGTTAAAAAAATACAAATAATACAGAACAGATTCCTCAGAACAATCACCAACGCCCCATGGTTCATTTCAAATCAACAACTTCACAGAGAATTAAACATGAACTCAATCACCTATCAAATAGCACGCATATCCAGTAATTTCTACTCCAACATAAACGCAATAGACCAACTAAAACAATACAATCTAGCCTCAACGAACAACACACAGACCAGAATAAACAATAGATACCCATTCGATTCATTCCTCAAAATATTCTCAAACATTTGTGAACAGTAGATACTCTCATGAGTAATCTACCCCAATGTAGTAGCAATAGTAGAATTAGGTTAAGTATAGTATTAAGTTAGTAGTAAGTCATCATTACATATGAAAGAGTGTAATCACGAACTATGTACAACCCAACAAGCAATAAATAAATTAAAAAAACAAAAAAACAACAAAAAAAAACGACACCCTACCCCCACCCCCGGCGTGATATCCGCAAGGCCTTGTAGCCTCCAACCCCACAAAAGTCACTTCCTCCCACCATCCCGAAACAAAATCTCCGCCTGATGCATATAAGCGACCCTGACCCGGCTCATTTCTTCATACTTCTCGATAGTGCTAGACGTGATACTACTGTCTTCGGCAGGGCTGCAGACTTTCATTCAGTATACTTTGTGTTTCTCTAAGAGTAACCATACTGCCTTCTGCACGTCTTCTAATTCCGACGCAGACAGACTTTCAGTACTTATAATTATCCGTATTATCGGCTATGAGGGGGCACTGCTACCGTCGGCAGCTCTTCGACTCGAAATCCGCAATGCATTTATGCAATTCGAGTGACAATTTTGTATGCCGATTGTACATCGGCACCTGTTGGGCGGTATTAGTCGACCAGCCGACTAAAGCGAACCAAGTGACCGTCTGCCGTCCATGTGCTGCTGGTTATGTGCACGAGTCCCTGTTTACGGTCTCATTCCGGCGCTGCCTTTGCGCCCTGTCCTCAGTGGACCCTGTGGGAGCGCGCATTTTAACATTGACCCAGCTGTGCAACGCCCAAATCACACCGCCTCACATCGCCGGCAACTGTAATGCTAGCTTTACACTAGCAATTGGTTTCCGCAATATCTTTCAGCAATTTGTTGCTGTTTCTTGCGGTCATCTTTACACTAGCAAGACCAAGACGGGGCAATATGTTGCCAGAAAGTTGGGAGGAAGATCTTTCCGACAAGATATTGCAGATCGTTTTACGTTAGAACTTTTTCTTGCAGTGCTTGGTGATGCCACGAGGAAAATGGCGCGTCAACTTAAGTGAGGTTATATCTCACTCCGACATGGCTAGTAGAAGGAAGAATATGCGAGTCGTGCTCGCAGTTATTGTGCCCAATGAAGAGACAAAGAAGCGACAACGCTTTGTGAAGACATGTGACTATTTTAAAACGAAAGGAAAAGGGGCTTGTGCAAATTCGGTTCAGGAGCCTCAATATTTTTTTTGGACTACGATTCACGTGGGTTCTAAGTAATTTTCTATTTATAAAAAACGCAATTATTAATTCGGTAAAATGTTTTAAAATGTCCTTTACCTACTGTTGATGTATTATAGATTAATATTAAAATCTCTAAATCTTAGATTAGGAATCTTGATAATTTTTAACATAACAAAATTACTAATTAGGGAGCATCTATAGCTAAACCAAAATTTGAACCATTCGATTATCAACCGTAGAGGATTTGTAATATTTATTACTTCATTTATTTTATTAAACCTTTTTCACACACCCATTTTACGAAAAAACGCATAAACCAATTCAAAATAATACGTCTATGGTCAACCTTAACCGTACTTCCTGCGCATCTGACCGTGGCCATCATTGGCTTCTTCCAGCAATATCTTGCTCAGACTTCAATCCAATTCTAGTCCCAGCAACAGCCGGCAAAAGCGTTCCGAGGACGGAAACATGCGTGTTTACATTACGACCGGAATATCTAGCAAGAATTATTGCCAACATCAGAAATATTTATTGCCGCAATGTTTACATTGGCAACTTTCCTTGCGAAATAATATTGCTCGCCATTTTCTTGCAAGTGTAAAGCCAGCTTAAGATAAGTTCAATTTTTACCTTCGTGGAGTGACCTATGAAGGTACGTGAAAGAACTGAACAATGAAAATTAAACCGAATACGAGTCACTATATGTACAACCTTCATCAAAGTTTGTTAATTTCATTTTCAAGACATTTGTAACAAGTATTAGGTACTTATCCCTCAGTATGAGACACAATTCATTCAGCATTAAGCAATTTAATTTGTAACCTTTCAGTTAATATTCAATGAATTATAACTCAATGTTTGTGCAATGTAAATACTCACAATTTCAGAGTCTTTAGGGCCAATCTCAATTCAATTTCAGTGTCACATTCCGCTTCTTCCCTTAACTAGTGCCATCCCTCGGGCAGCTCACGGCCAGGCGCAGCGTAACCTGTTCTTTGTGCAGCGAAAGAATCTGCTCAGACTGCTAAAGGAACCTCTCCCTTCTAGAAGGAGTTCTTCCTTTCTCTGTACAAACGGATCATTTAGAGGACTACCAGCTTGTGTTGACATAAGTCACAGGGGCTGAATTAAGTAAAGCGATTTTCCGAGTGTGAGGCATTGTGCGTTTGTGACAAGAATTTATTCCTAAAATGCTTAGAAATTTTGCGTTCCACAGTTTTAAGGTTGCTTTATGTTAATTGAAAAATTCAAAGGTCGAAGACTTGTTAAGATCGCCCATACAAGATAAAACTGATCCCAACTAAATTTATGATGTACCATTCGTGAAGCAGAAATCGACTTTAATCTATCTCCTGTTAGTCGGCACCAAAAAGTTGCCACAATTTGTTCTGGAATCCAGAACCTTCCGGACAACGATGCTGGAGATGCGAACTCCAAATCACGTACGTGGACATTGAAACACACGAAACTAATGAATTCAACACTACATGAAACCAATGAATACGAGAATCTTCGGACGGAAAGCTTCATTAAATGCACAAGCAAAACCGATATTTAACCTGCATTCTGACTTTGCAATTATCTGTCTCAACTTGCAAAGGAGAAAAGCAACACTAGACAGTAAATGAGGAAAGAAAGAACAAAACAAACAGAAGGAGTAGAGATCGAAGCATCCCTGAGTGGAAAATAAAAAAAAAGGGGTCGAGGTGTAATCACCCAAAGAACGTTGTACACAAAACCTTTTCTCCAATGAGTTCGAAAAGAATCTTTCCCTTTTTGAAGAGCAAAGAGCAACGGCCGAACGCCGACTGAGGGGTGAGGATGTCGGGTGGAAGGACGTGATTAAAGGAAAGCTTGCGCGGCGGCGCGGCAGCAGCAGCACCGAGCACTGTGCTTGGGAGGGGAGTGGGAAAGACCGGCGAGCGGGGGCCGGAGTGGAGCGTTCGAGAGCGGTGGCGTGTGGTGGCATGGCGTTTGACGGGAGGGGGCGTTCGAGAGCGGTGGCAAGTGGGAGCGAGGCGGTTGAAGGGGGGCGGTTGAGGGGAGGGGGCTGTAGAGAGGAGGGGCTGTTGAGAGGTGGGGGCGGGTGAGGGGGGGGGGCTGTTGAGAGGAGGGGCTGTTGAGAGGTGGGGCGGTTGAGGGGAGGGGGCGGTGAGGGAAGGGGGCGGCTGGGGGAGGGCGGTTGAGGGAGGCGGCGGTTGAGGGAGGGGGCGGTTGAGGGAGGCGGCGGTTGAGGGAGGGGGCGGTTGGAGGGGCGGGCTGAGGGAGGGGGCGGTTGAGGGAGGGGGCGGTTGAGGGAGGGGCGGTTGAGGGGAGGGGGCGGTTGAGGGGAGGGGGCGGTTGAGGGAAGGGGGCGGTTGAGGGAGGGGGCGGTTGAGGGGAGGGGGCGGTTGAGGGGAGGGGGCGGTTGAGAGGAAGGAGCGGTTGAGAGGAAGGAGCGGTTGAGAGGAAAGAGCGGTTGAGGTGAGAGGGCGGTTGAGGGGGCAGCAGTTCAGGGGAGGGGGCGGTTGAGGGGAGGGGGCGGCTGAGGGGAGGGGGCGGCTGAGGGGAGGGGGCGTTTGAATGGAGAGGCGGTTGAAGGGAAGTGACGTTGAGGGTTGTGTGCGTAGGAAGGGAGGAGGAGTGAAGACGTGTGGGATGTTAGAGTTTAGGACGGGCCTGAAGGTTTTAAGTATGAGGTGGGAGGTTTAGGCGGAGGGGATGGATCGGCACGGGACGAGTGAAGGGGAGGAGGTTGAGTGGGGTGAAGAAGGGAGGGTGCGGAGAGGGGCGGGGCGATTGAGGTGATGCGCGATGCGGGATGGGACTGGGGTCGCGGGCGCAGGGAGAGGCGTTGGGCGGCGAGGGGCGTGCGGAGGCGGTGCGGGTGTGAGATCGACGCAGGAGGCGGAGAGTCCTTGCTTTCGGCGGAAAAGGAGGCGGGGTGGAGGAAAAACGAACATCGATATTTTCACTGCCGTCCTTTGAAAGGACGAACGAAGCACGTTCTACTGTTTGCATCCGGCTGAAAATTACTTCAAGGTTTGTCTTTCTCTCCGAGCACGGTTTTATGAGTTAATGCTATTTACAATCGCAGTTTAATAGTATTACTAATTGTATCGCAGTTTGGTAAAGTTGCTGCAGAATTTAATAAACGGAATTTCCATTTTTTCATAATACATTATTATTATTATTATTATTATTATTATTATTATTATTATAAAAATGAAAATAACGTTTTGATTCCTCTAGTAAAATTAAACTTTATTTATGAATGAGGAAGTTTATCCGCCATGGAGATAGGGACGAAAGAGAAATTATTAACTTTTTCATGCAAATAAAATTAAAAAACAACAACAAATCTTTCACAAAAATCTCTTTATTCTCGTATGACAGCCATTATTTTATCTATTGTTACAATGCCAAGTACAGCGAGAATGTTTAGAATCTAAACTTACTTCTTTCTTGCTGAAATGGAAGTCAGGTAGTCTAGTATTTATCTAATTTAATGTAATCGAATACTGGCTGTATAACGCAGCAGGCATGGTGGGTACAACATTAGATATCCGCTGTAACTTGTGATTTGGCACATTTAGGGAATTTTTTTCAAATGCACTGATAAGATTGCGAGAAATGCAAAGAAATTAGTTCAATGTTTCGTTAATAGAGTTTAAGAAATATGTTATATGAAACTCGTACACTAGTGAAGACACAGTATAAAGCGTCTTTGGTTAACTGACTGACTCCACACACGGTATTTTATTCCACGAGTGCGTAATCTGCATCGTGATCTTTAGTTTCTGCTCTGACTCTTAATACGATCCTTCTCCCTCTTGCGTATTCGAATCGCGCCCGGTGGCTTTCGGGGGCGGTCTCTGGCACGTGTGCGAGGGAATTCAGGCTAACTGGGACGAGTGGACGGCGACGAACGCTCTGGATGGCTGGGCCACGCCACGCCGCCAGTGCTGCTCGGCGCGGCACGAATGGAAACCACAGAAACGCGCGTCCTTTGACGAAAAAGCTTTTGCCGCCGCCGCCGCCGCCGCCGCGGCTGCTACCGCGTCTGCTCTGCATATTGCGGCCCGGTTTTGCGGCCCAGCTCACGAGGACAGCGCATTCATACCATATCCTCACTCCTCGCGTCCTCCGCGCCTTCAATTGGGACCGTGAGGCGCTGCTCACGGTCCGTCGTTCTGCAGTCACCCGGAATCAATTGCAAGGGGACGTGCAGCGAGTTTTTAATTCTCTTGAGTGCGGTTCGTTCCATTTTTTTTACATTCGTGCCGAACATTCCCGCTGTGCCATCACGAGGTTTCAGCAAATTATAACTTTCACGAATTATTTAATTTGAATTTTTACACGTGTGGTTTAGGTAATTGCTCATACACGAGTTTGAAATAAAACAAGTGAGATTTAACCGTGACACGAAAGATAATTATTTAATTTTCAAAACAAGGAGCATAAAAACAATGTTTCAGGATTTCAAATTACTCTTTTAATAGGTAATTATTATACATTAACAATTACTCTTTTCAGATAGTGGCGTCGACCGCACAATCAACTACACCACACAAAATGCGAAAAAAAATTGATAGTAAAAATTTACACCAGATACTTCAAAGAGGTGGTAAAAATGTGAATTAGAAAAAAAGGGAAAAAACAACAGAACGTAGCCATGTAGCTTAGGAACGCTGGAAATACGATTAATAGAACAGTGAACGACAATGATAGCTACGAAAGAAGAGAAAATGATACTAAAACAGCACACTTTCTCGAAAGTTTGTAACTTTTGAAATTTCTGAAAATGTAGTGAGTTAAAAGAAAATCGGACACGAGCCATTTTTATACGCGTAATTAGCACTAACCGAAAGAAATATCAGCCATTTTTGAGAAAATTTTGTTTTAAATTAATAAGATTTTAAACTTTTTCATGTTTAAAAATTCAGAGAATTCAGCGGAAATTGGACATTCGAAATGTTTAAATGTGTACTTTACCCGAAAAAACTTAATATAAAAATTTGGAATAATTTTTTAAAAAATTTTGAAAATGTCGTTGAGGTATAATGTAAAGTAGCCCCCACAGACAAAAATATCCGTTTAAATTTAAGAGAACGCGGATTCAGCCAGGTAACTCCAGAAGTAACAATTTTGATGAAAATCCTGCTTACGGTTTAGTCGTCAGCGTTGTTCACAGACGGATAGACGGATACATGGATATACAGACCGAGAGACGTATTGCTGTAAACCCATTTTTCCGTATTGTTGTCATTGGAGAATCCAGGTTTCGATGTTCAGCACAGAAATGTTTTTACTCACTTTAATTTTTCGCCAACAACATACTTTAAACTTCAACGAAAATAAGAATTTCAAGTATGACGGCGTTTTGCCGTACGGTGTCTCGGTTGATAAAAGTGGCGCCGACAGCGCAGGTCGACAACCAGCAGTGGCAGGTAACCTTGCTACTATCGCACGATTTTTTTATTCAAATATTGTCTGATACAGCGTACATAGCGTTTGCTTATATAATGTACTTGTATACATAAATATACAGACAAAAATAAGAGGGAGGATGACCCCACTGGGTTCCTCTACAATAAATCAGGTTGGGGTGCTTGGGAATGATTGCGGTGGTTTGTGGAATGGGTGAGATAACGGCGCTTATGATATGGAAAAAGCGTAGGAGTTACGGAGGGCGGAATTTATCTCTGGGGAATCTGGACGGGATGCGGTTTAGATGAGGCTGAGTGGTTTTTCCTAGTGAGAAAATCGGTTGGAAGGGAAGGTTATGAAGCTTGTTGTAGAATCTTTCGGAGAGGCGGGCGATGTGCTGGGCGACTGTAGGGAATTTCAGATCATTGTGAATTTGATCATTAGAAATGTACCATGGGGCATTTAAGGCAGTGCGGAGGGCCTTATATTGTAGGATTTGGACGTGCTTTATTGTTGAGGGGGCACTATCGCAAGGTGCGACGAGAGCTTGCTCGCCGGTGGCGGTGGCACGCTGTGGGCCGGGCCACCGAAGGACTCTGAAGGCGGCTCCACACATTCGGCATTCGCCAAGCAGCGAGCTAAGTGCTCGCCGAATCCCGAGCAGCTGACGTGTTCGGCGAATGTTCGCTCCCTTTGATGTGTCCCAAAGACCGACACGCGGTGGGTAGGGCGAACCCCGAATATTTGTCACTCGGCAAATAGCAAGCAACTCATCCACACTACTCGATTGATTGATTGATTTTTTCGTGTTTCCGGGCGCGTCAACTACTTCGGTCATTAGTCCCGTTAGTGTAGTGCATGTTTTTCCCGGGATCTTCCCCCGCTGGATGGCGAGATCCGGCGCCGACCTACCGTCGGCTAGTGGGGTTTCCCCCTAACCTGGACTCTCCCACCAGCGGGGCACCGCCCCAGCCGGGACAAGCTCTAAGCTCCCGACCGGTCTCCCGAAATATGTGGTAGTGTAGTGCATGTTAGTGTAAGTGTGTGTGTAAGGGGAGAGGATAGGACAAGGAAGAGGAAGGACAGATCGCGCGCGGTCCGTGGCCCGTTTGGTAGGGTACTGCTCAGGCATTCGCCTGGTGTTGATCGGAGAAACCACGGAAAACTACCGATCAGAGCAGCCGGCCGCTAGACTTCTCCTCCAGACAGCGACTGAATTCGACCTAGCTGAAAAGCTAGTGTCGAAAATCCTGCCGCCGTGGGGAGTGTAACCTAGGACCTCCCGGTTAGAAGCGCTGCAGTGACATCAGTTGATGCACTGAGCTACCGCTACCGGTCACACACACTACTGGAGATTCGGCGAGCGGTTGCTCGCTGTTCGCCGAATAACGAATGTGTGGAGCCGCCTTAAGGCTGATGCTGGTGGGGCGGCGCCTATGGTGCCCACACTCAGAGCAGGGAGGACAGGGTTCCGTCCTCGTCCGCTCTTCCACCAGCGGGTGCCGGTTATGCCACGGACAGTGGCACGTCGGGAGCAGCATGTAAAGGCGGCTCCACACATTCGTATTCGGCGAACAGCGAGCAACCGCTAGGCCAAATCCCAAGTAGTGTGGATGAGTTGCTTGATATTTGCCGAGTGACGAACATTCGGGGTTCGCCCTATCCACCGCGTGTCGGTCTTTTGGACACATCAAAGGGAGCGAACATTCGCCGAACACGGCAGCTGCTCAGGGTTGAGCACGCGCTAGCTCGCTTCTCAGTCGAATGCCGAATGCCGAATGCCGAATGCCGAATATGTGGAGCCGTCTTAAGGCGTGTTACAAGAAGAAAGGTTTTTAACCCCAGCCGTCCGGTTAAGAGGAAGGGGTGGGGCTGCACCCAACCCCCCAATCTGCACTAACCCCAAGGTAGCTTTTGATTGTGGGTTTACCTCACGTATCCACAAAAAATCTTGTAGACGATGTAATTTGCTACATAAAGGAGCAAGAATTATTCAAGTTTTCGATATCCGGGATCTACAATTCGAATTTTTCTGTCTGAAAATTGCCTTTTTGCATATTATACAACGTAAGTAGATGAGAGAAAGGAAAAAGTAAGAAAGTAACGATGAGAACAACAAAAAGGAAAATAAATAAAAATCAAAAATTCAATTCAAATTAGGAAAACGGAGCAGCCTACAGAAACACAAATATGGATGATAAACTCTGTAATTAGTGTAGAAGGAAACTTAAAATTTGTGTGCAACACACTGAAGACAAACAAGAAGCGGAAGGAATGAAGTAGATCTGAACTCAAATATTTACGAATAAATAAAAAAGAAAAAGTAAGAATAAGTAAGAGGTAACATATTATAAAACACTCGCGCTGATAACTTGATTTAGAGTCAACTGCGATGAAAAGGCAATTCACTTTTCTGTAGATATATCGTTCAAAAAACTGAGAGATCTCATAGCTTACAATTTGAATTCAAATGGAAGCCGTTCTTTGAAGGAAAGAAAATGCAGAAATGAATATGAAACTAAACACAAACATGAACTTCAGGGTATTTTTGATTCTAAGGGAAATAAAAGGCAAATAAAATGTGGCGAGTTCAGGAAAAATGCGAAGACTTCACACTTAACCAGAGAGGGAATAGTGCACGAATCCACTGACTAAGTTAGTGTTATTGGTAATGCTCTTGTCAAAATATCCAGTGGCATAAAAGGGTTCAGCGGGAGGAAGAAGGTCGAGCCTAAAGGTTTGAAAAAGCAGTAAGACGATTGATGAAAAGTAAATATAGAATACATATAGGTAAATACTATGTACTATTAGTATACAAAAAAGTTTCCGTTTGTGTCTTTTGTTTCGCTATAATCTTGAAAGAATCAACACCATGTAAATAATAAAAAAAATAAAACCATCCCCACCATCCTAGCGACATTCCTCTCCGACCCACTGGTGAAAACTATTGAAAACCTCATGGTATATTTCAATAGTTTTTACCAGCGGAGTGGAAATAAAATTATTTCCAGTTTACATTTTACTATTTACATAATTCTTTCTGCAGTCTAATAGACGACTGTGATACATACATGGACATTGCCTGGTGCATCAACTAGTTTAGAATATTCAAAATTCAACAAACCATGAGAAGAAATTAGAAGAAACACAAAGACAAAAGAAAACAAGGAATGTACACGGAAGACGAGGACAGAGAAGATGGTTGGCAGAGGAGACCGAAGAGAGCACAAGGGAAAAACTAGAAAGAAATAAGGAGAGAAAAAATAGAGGCGATGTGAGAAATATTTCATGTAGAAAATTGCAAAGGCAAGAAAAACATCAACAGAGCAGCGAGAAATGTAGCGAAATCTACAAAATGAAGATCATAAGGCCAGCGTGATACGTGCAGAACATTACTACGAGTGCAGGGTTGGGGGAAAGATTATGGGGCGGGGAGGCTGGGCGGCGGCGAGAGCCGTTTGGCTCGACGGCACAGTAATTTGATAAATGTCTGCCCTCAGGAAAAAAAGAATATTAGCCAGGAAGGAGAAAAGACGAAGAAAAAGGAAAAACTTCGCAACGAAAAAATAAAAGTTGACAGGCTAAGAATGCGAAAGAAAGAAATAACGCAATCTGAATTGCATTCAGATGGCGAGGGCAATAAAGAACAGGAGGTCACATCAAGCCCATTTGCACGAGGTCCGGTAAACCGAAGAAACATGCATAAAGCAGTGGTGCTACAACGTACTTTCTCGCATTATTTGTGAATGTTAAGTTATATTACAATACTACTTGAAAAGGCAAAAGTCTCACAACCCGCAGTTTTTTTTATCTGAGATTCAAACTCGTGTACGGGCTTATGCACTAGACCAATTTCTCAGATCGAAAAACAACCTTCCCATTGATACAAAAAGAAAGTTTAACAGACGTATCTCTTTTTTTAAATGACTACTAGTGAAAACCCGTAAAAATTTGACGGTGAGATCTGACATAAATGTAAAATACTGTGCTCAGACTAATGTATGTTGCATTATTTGGATCTTCAGGGTATAACAAAGATATTCTGTGATGTGGAGGTCCCAAAATTTTGAACACGTATGGCTCATGACCAGGTGGCAATGCAATATCGGCGCCAAATGACACAAAACAAAGAGCACTATTATACTGACGGATGTTATTTCTAAAGTTTTTTGATGTGTCATGATCTCCTATACACAACTTCGATTTGTTCTGGTATATTGCTCGAAGTTAAACTTTTCACATTTAAGCGACAGAGTAAACTCGTTTGCAGAATTTCTTTCACATGCGAAGTACAAAGCAGAACAAAACTGACATTTCATAGTCAACGACCCAGCAGAACGAAATGACCTCACTAACACGACACTTACGCTGACTTTCTCTTTCCCTGCGTCTAGTTAATTGTACGTTTGCGTCTTTTGGGGCGCGTGGGCAACGATTCGGAATTCGACATAACCTGTGAAAACTTCACTACTTCAATACAACAGAGCAAAACCCACTGTCCGAATGTTCTCTACAAAATACACCACAAAAGCAAATACATGCAAACTGTCTACGCCACAATGCAATTATTACACTGAAACAAAACCTAGACGAATAGTGAATAAATCTCAACAATCAAAACAAAACATATAGCAGCGCCACCATGAAGCAGCGTGGACATCTATCGACTCACATATATCGATTTTGAAACAGCCACCCTTTGGAAGAAAACAATTGACTATTGATAAGCGTACTATTAAACAATGATTTAATTGATTAATTTACACCGTAAATGTTGGTGAATCAACACAAACAATATCTGATAACACAAGTAGGGATCACATTCTTTCATTTAAAGGAAAAAATACTACAATCGGTTCAGTAGAAGCTCTAAACGAAGCCATGGTAGATTACCTTATTTTTTAAATATATAGATGAAATTATTTAAAGATTATTATTTTGAGAAACAGATTTCATTCAGAGAAGAAAATTGTCTGTAATAGTGTTGTTCAAGGAAGATGCTGAAAAAATGGTTTTCAGCTGGCTGCTAAAATTCTCCTCTAGAGTCGTGGTTGAATTCGACCTAGATTTGGAGCTAATGTCAAAAATCCGCCAACGTCGTTACTCGACTCTAGGATCTTCCGGTCAGCCGCCAGGTTCTAGATTCAACTCCACATACCCAAGCCATTTGGGCCAAACAATGAGAGAGGGTGGGAGGGAGGAAGAGAGAGAGGGAGGGAGAGGGAGAGAGAGGGAGGGAGGGAAAGAGGGAGGGAAAGATGGAGGGAAAGAGAGGGAGGGAGAGAGAGGGAGGGAGGGAGAGGGAGGGAGAGAGAGGGAGGGAGAGAGAGGGGAGGGAGGGAGAGGGGAGGGAGGGAGAGAGAGGAGAGGGAGGGAGAGAAAGAGAGGGAGAAAGAAAAATGAAAAGAGAGAAGACAAGAGAAGGACAGCCATTGCTCCATATTCACTCTTAAAGGGAGTAGGGAGGGGGAGGTCATTGATGAGTCACTTAACAGATCGAGAGTTGGCAAAGTGGATTTAGAGAGCTCTGTTGAACGCCCGCTAGCACAAACGCATGTCTCTCCAAGGCAAGCCAGCCCCTTTTCTCACCCAACTCCGCTTCATCCCGCCCCGCCTTCACGCGACCACCTCACAAACCCTGCCATTATTTTCCTCGGTCCTGGCTCTGACGCTTACCGCCCTCATCCCCCTGCCCGCCCCACACCTTCGTCCAGCGAGGCCTCCACAATCCGTTCCGACCTCTTAGCCCTCCACGCTCAGTTCCGAGTCTCCGGCCACTTACTACCTACCCTGTCTCGTCCCACCCCAAGTCCAAATCAGCGCTCTTCCCTCATCATCTCCCCATCTCTTCTCACCGGGAGAGGTGGCTCAGGGCATCAACTGATGACACTGCAGTTCCCAATCCTTGCCCGGTCGGGAGTTTGGCGCTTGTTCCGACGAGGAGGGCGGTGTCTCGCTTGTGGGAAATACCTGAAAAACACCGCTAGCCGACGATAGGTCTGCGCCGCCTCTCATCATCCATCGAGTAAGATCATAGCTCCCTCACGAGGAAGAACATGCACTGCGCTTACGGGAATAATTATCTTAAGAGGTGGTTCGCCGTAATTAATGAATCATCTGAGGCGCAGTGTATTATCTTCGTCGCTCTGCCCCGCCCGCTCTGACCACTACGGTAACTTATTTTCTTTCCCCTCCCAATAATTTCACAAACCCTGTTCGCCTCTGATATTGCTCTTATGGTTTCCGTCTCAAGCCGTCATCGTCTCCACCCAAAGAACGAGTGAGATGTGTTGACGGAACGGCATTTGTAGCACCTCTCTTGACCTCCCTGCTCCCCGCCTTGCCCATTCCAAGGAAGCATTCCCCCCGAGAATCTTTCACTTCGAGATGCCCCATCCTGCCCGCGTCCTACCTCTTTTTGCTTAGTTCGGCTTTTCCCTCCTGCCAATTTGGTGTCCTACTTCCACCCGTTCGCTCCATACTCCACTCCACCCACTCCCATCGGGACTGATCTCACCTTACTCGGCCATTCACCGTTTGGTCCCACGTCTTTCACACTTCTCCACGTAACTTCTCACTTCTTCGCTCTTCTGACCCTGGTCCCCTCGCTAACTCTCGCCTCGGCGTGCCTCACGCTGTGCACTGCGCACTAATTCTTTCTCTGCTCGCTCTACTTCCTCTCCCCCACCCAATTCTACTTCCTATTTCAAGCCTCGCCCTTCCTGCCCTTCCCCGCTTCCTACCACCTGCCTCCCGCTCGACCCTACGTACCTTACTTCTTCTGCCCTGTTCTGTTCTGTTCCGCCCTAATTCTTCTCTCCGGGTATGACCTCTTCTGTTTTACTTTTTCTTCCCAATTCTGCCCTTCTCTGCCCTACTTCCTCTTCCCTGTACTGTTCTACTCTTCTCTATTTTCTCTGTTCGGTCTTGTCCTGCTGTAATTTCTTTTCCCAGTCCTCCACTGCACTGCCATACTTCATTTTCCATTTTCGGCCAACTGCCCATTCTGACCTACTGCCTCTTCCCTGTTTTACCCTGCTCCGTTCTACTTCTCTGTGCTGCCGCGATTCGTACTACTTTCCCTTTCCGGCCCCACCCTCTCCTGTTCTATTTCCTTTTCCTGTCTTGCCCAGCACTGCATTACATTGTCTTCCCTGTTTTGCCCTGCTTCGTCTACTTCCCCTTTCCTGTTCTGCCCTGCCCTACTTCTCATCCCTGTTCCGCCGTGCTCCGTCTTACTTCCTCTTCCTTGTGCTGCTCTGCACCTTTCTACTTCATCTCTCCGGTCCCGTCCTGCCGTCTTTTCTTTTCCTGCCCCGCCCTACACTGCCCCACATCCTCTCCCCTCTCCTGCCCTGCCTCGCCCTACTTCCTCTTCCCTGTTCTGCCCTGCTCTGCTCCACTTCCTCTTTCCTGTCTTGCCCTGCTCTGCCCTACTTCCTCTTCCCTGTTCTGCCCTGCTCTGCTCAACTTCCTCTTTCCAGTCTTGCCCTGCTCTGCCCTACTTCCTATTCCCTGTCCTGCCCGGCTGCACCGCCCTGCTGCCGCCTCTCGGCTCGCCCTCTCGAGCGGCCGCGGCGCCCTCATGAATAACGCTCCGCGGACCGGCGCCGCTCGTTTAGAATTCCCCGCGCTCTTGGGCGCCTTTCTCCCGCGGGGCGCGCTTCGCAAAGGTCACCCACTTGCCGCTCCTACCAGTCCCCCGCTGGCGGAATGCTTAAAACCCGCTCGCCCCGCGTCGCTGCCAAAAGAACGCGCGCTTGGCGCCGCTTAATTTGCAGAAAGGCACGAATTAGGAAAACTTTTCCGCGAGGGAGTTGGAGCGTACCATTATGCTGGCGAAACATTGCTGCTATGTTTAAGCGACGGTTTGGAACAACTTCATTCTGTTGGTGTTTTCGTACTTTTGAAATGAGTTATTCAGAAATTGGCTGGCGGATTTCGGAACAAAATTATTATTACTTGGGTAACCAAACCAGAAGAAATATTCTATCATTGGAATGAGATCTCCATGTTCTCTATACTACCGACAAAAATGTTTTAAACTAACCAATTCCGATTTACCGCTTAGGTTTAACCATTATTTTAAAATTTTCAACTTCGGAAATGGAACAAGTGCTTTTCTATGCAACTCATTATTTGTAAAAAAAATATTCTTTAAAATGTCTATTTTTGTTAAAAACTCTCTTAATCATCAAATAAAAATCGATGACTACTGCACTGAAAATTATAAGGATTTCAATGCTTCTGGAATCACGGATTACGAATTTATGGGCAACAAAAATGGATTATTTAATATGGTGTATATGGTGTTATTATATTTGGCAAAAACGCAAAACGCGGTGAAACGTGGTTTCTGATTAATAATGATGTATGTGTTGAATATTATTTAGGTGGAGTCAAATATTATTCAAGTGGGAGAAAATGTGAGACAACAAAATTGTTTAGGTATTCTGAGACAAAGTCCGGAGTCTGGAGTGACTAAATTGCATTGTTTAACGAACGTTTATCTTATATCTAAGGAAATAAGCGTGTAAGAAACCTAGAATTTAAATTAGTACATTAAATATACTTATTTAAGTGTATGAAGTATATAAAACGAATTTTGTTTTATTTAAAAAGGAATTTGGGAATTCTAGTCAACTAAATTTTTTGATTTTTGCTTTAATTAAAAGTTAGTGGGTCCTAGATATGCTATAATTGCCTCTTATTAACCTATTTTTTAGTAAAAATATTAAATTTTAATAATAGTTTAAATTGAATAGAATCAACACTTATCTTCCGCAATTGTTCATTACGTAGTTTTCAAAAGCTTGCTAGATTCCACATTTTCTTGGTCGTTTGGTTTTGAGAGTTGCAATAGACCTACAATTAATGAGTATTGAAAGGCAATCTTCAGCAATCGTCTGATACATGTTTTTGCAAAAATATTCAGCATTTACTATTCTATGCGATGCATTAATTTTTTAAGTTACAGTGGATAGCAAGATTTCCTGATGTAGTGCATGACATATTGCTTGTACAGATCTTGGTACAGATCTCTCACCGATCTATAAAACTAAAAAAATTATAAATCTATAAAAAAATTAATTTCAATTAAATTTTTAGAACCATGTTTATGCAACTCTAGTGTTCAACGTGAGTAATTATTGTAGTGTTCCAGAATTAGTGAACCTCTCTGTTCAATCTCGCGATCAAATTTTCAATCTCGCCACCAAGGCGCAGCCCCTAAAAGCTTTCTTCCCGCGCGACCACCCACTATTAAGAGCGTACTTTCACCAACCTCTCACAAGTCGCTCTCTGTGCATGCCAGCACGCAGCTGCACTTCGAAAAATCCAACAAAAGGGCAATAAAAACATTTACAGTGTCTTCCGCGCAAACCGCCGTTCTCACGGGCCCACGCCCGCCAAGAACATTGACCGCCGCTTCTCGGCGTCGCCAGCTGGGGTTTAAGCCCTCATTAGCCTAGGGCTGGGCCACCCCGGCGCGCGGGGCCCGTCACTCACCCCATCGCTCGCTACCTGACAAGCGACCAAGAAATGTGTACAAATATTTCTGGGAATCGCTTCGGGCCTCCCTCGCAAATATAAGCCCGTTAATGTATCTCGCCGACAAAGAGAGCTTCAGGTGCACTGCCGGCGCGCCGCCCCGCTCCTTGGCCACCTGCAAGCCAGATGCCTATTCCCGTGGAAATCTCAAATACAAACAGGCCGCCATCGCGGTCACCCCACGTGCCACCGCCTTTGCTTCCGATCGCCGCCAATGTCACGTGACATTCCTCTCCCCAGGCCCGAAGGCGCATCACGAATAGGGAGCCGATCGCGGGCACTTCAAACTTTCCCGCCTTACCATAGGCCCAAGTCACAGCCACGTGCCTCTCCCCTCCACGACCTCAATCACACCCGCAATATAATAAATACTGCGACTTCGCTCCCACATGAGAGAACAGAGAGAACAGACTCGGGAGAACAGACAATCAGTACAGACAATCGAGACAACCAGCAGAACAGACTCAACAGAACAGACTAAACAGAACTTCTCAAACTACACTGCTCCGAACTTGTTAAACTGACTGACCAGCGAAACTCATCAAGGTCGGCTGTTCCTGCTTCGCCTATCAACGCGATTAGTACGGCCAAATCGAGCCTGCCTCAAATTCGTGCCACTCGCGGGCCGCAGCCGCCACCTGGCCGAATTCACGGCAAACTCCACCACCAGCTCCGGTCATCTGAGTCCGCGCCCATACCAGTTCGCACCACCGAACTGCCTGGAGCCTACCTCAGCCCGGACAGCGACACACTCAGCCGAGTGATTTGGGTTGGTGCCTTCCTTGCTACAAACTGTAAGTAAGCTAAACCCAAGTGTACTTCAAGAAAGAAGAGCAGTCAGTAACTTTATAAACTTTCTATGGTCCTCCGGCTTATTATAAACCAAAACCAGTTGTATTCATAATTATTATGCAATTAAATTTATATTCATTCTCATTGCATATTGTCTATCATTCCCCTAAAGGCAAACAATCCCCTGAAACCCGTTCTGATCCCCGTATGTAGTCGCACTCGCAGCACGGCACCTCCCAGTACTGCATCTGCTACA
>BLKR01010728.1:0-47638 GCA_011170035.1 Teleogryllus occipitalis | reverse complement strand
CGTCAACTGCTTTGGACATTAGTCCCGTTAGTGTAGTGCATGTTTTTCTCTCAGGAGATGGCTGTGATCTTCCCCCGCTGGATGGCGAGATCCGGCGCCGACCTACCGTCGGCTAGTGGGGTTTCCCCCTAACCAGGACTCTCCCACCAGCGGGCACCGCCCCCAGCCGGGACAAGCTCTAAGCTCCCGACCGGTCTCCCGGAATATGTGGTAGTGTAGTGCATGTTAGTGTAAGTGTGTGTGTAAGGGGAGAGGATGGAACAAGGAAGAGGAAGGACAGATCGCGCGCGGTCCGTGGCCCGTTTGTTAGGGTACTGCTCCGGCATTCGCCTGTTGTTGATCGGATAAAACCATGCAACTACCGATCAGAGCATGGCCGCCAGAATTCTCTCCCTCCTCCAGACAGCGACTGAATTCGACCTAGCTGAAAGTTAGTGTCGAAAATCCTGCCGCCGTCAGGACTCGAACCTAGGACCTCTCGGTTCCTCGGTGAAAAAAACAAAAGAATACACCAAAATCAACTTCACGTCATATTAAATAGTGCCATTACCACTATACGTTGTAAAGTTTGAAGAAGAAATTTGGAGCCATTTTTTGAGAAAATGGCGTTTGAGCGTTTTTTTGAAAATGCGTAATTTTGAGATCTTCACAGAAAACTGTCGAGTTTTCGAGAAACTTTATTTGACATTATTTAAAGCACATTTAGTTATAAATATACCAACGTGAAGAAATTGCCTTTAATGTAAATATTACAGACGTGAGAGACAAGTCAAACAAATTACACTTTTGTAATTTTTTTAAAAGCAAAAAAATAGAGCAATATGGCGTTTATGTCATCTTATACAGTGCATTTAGTACTATCCATACCAAACATTTAAAGAAAACATTTGAAGCCGTTTTTGAGAAAATCTTGTTTTTGTAATTTTTTTAAAATTGCAAATATTGCACGCCATATTGCGCGGAAACTACTAAAATTTTTAAAAAAAATCTACATGACCTTATTAAAAGAACGAATTATGAGCAACAAATTTAATTTGAAGCAAAAATCTCTAATTTTGTAGTTTTAGGAAGACGCCAAAAAAATTCGAAACTTTGCAATTTTCGAAAATTTACAGTTAACTGCAGAACAGAAATCGGACTTATGCCACCTTTATTAGTATATTTTACTCTATTCTTACATGAAATTTAAAGAAAAAATTTGGAGCCGTTTTTGAGGAAATTTTCAAAATGTACGAGAGGCTTCATGTAAAGTACCCCCAATTTTTAAAGACTGTTTTTTCAAAATTTCAAAGCTTCAACTAGAGCCAGATGGACAGTTTTTTTTTTTCAATTTGGAAAAGATCGTACGTGTGGTTTAGGGCTAGTTTGTTCACAGATGGAAGGACAGACAGACGGACGGACGTTTTGAGAAAGAATCACTTTTTCGGTATCAGGGTACCTCAAAAGTGTATTTCCGTTGAAATCTCGAAATCGATTTTCTGCAGCATAATATAACTTTTTCTACTCCCATTGTATAATTCTGTCATTTCATGGCTCCAACCCGTTGCATAATGATAATACTACGATACAGATTTCATTATGATACAGGTTCTTGACCAATTACAGAGAAGCTTACAAACCAAGTATTGAGACTTCATTAATATTTGATAATCGTTTTAGTAAATGTTTTGTTCGATTGTGTACATTAAAATTGCATTTAATGTTATATTATGTTTATCAGTTTCAATTTCTTTTATTATCAGTAATGTGTACGTGGAATATTATATAAAATAAATTGGATCGTAATTTCACTTTGACCCTAATTGACTAGCGCAATGATAGGTGTAGAGGGAATATTTGACTGATGTTAAGATCGCGGTGGAAGTAAGTTACTTCCACCATGGTTAAGATCAGAACGCAAGTTATTGTGTGTAGTATGTTGCTGCCGTGTGTTTGTCCTTTAAAACCGGCCATTTCTTTCGTTTGAAATGTCAAGTGAAGCAGAGGAGGAATTGGCACTTCAGAAATAAAGGAAAAAGCGAAAATAGTGACCATAGAATTATTGTCGGAGCAATACTTGTATTCTCTCGCACTGGTAAACCAAAGCCACCTGCGGCAAGTATGTTAGCTGTCCACTAGGTGGCCTTGGCTGAATCCTGCACGTCAACTGCCACGAAACGATTCAATGTAAAAGTTTAACTTATAAAAGTCGTAGAAAAAGAACCGTATGAAACTCGATGTAATGGGTATTAATACACTCGTGTGAAGTTTACGATACTCGTGTATTAATACCCATCATTAAATCATCGTTTCATAATGTATTATTCACTATACTACGTATATTACTCCTGTATATACGTATGTATACGAGAAAATAAAAATAGTGAACTATATCCCACAAGAATATCTCCATTTCTGCCAGTAAGATTTGACGAAGTCACAGAGAGAAGTGGAAATTGATGATGAGTAGATGCTGACATTAATTTAATAAGAGTATTTTTCATGACCACAGAGCACAATATATTTATTTACCTGATTATAGATTTATTCTGTGATTATATTGTTTCATTAGTCGAAAAATAAAAAGAATAAAAAATTAAGCATATCATAATTATTTTATAAAGGAAATAAGTCCAGGATACAGAAATGGTTCTGTTCATCACAGAAATGCAAATTTTAAGTTGCTGAGTATCGCAAGCAATCAATAACAACTAGTTCTACAACTTTTGTGTAGAACATAAATGTCCCAGATGCCAATTGGGAATGGTATGAAGTTTTTTCTCAAAACTATGGAACAAGGATTTATTCCCTTTTGAAATCACATATTCAATTACAGATAAGAGAGCAATGTTGAATACTGTGTTGCGTTTTCATTACCTTGTGTTTACGGGCACGTAACTTTCCATGGCCATTCAATTCCAAGTGGAGTATGTTATACGCGAGGTGGTAATGTCCCACTCTGACTTGAACGTGAGATTCGTCGCCGACCTAACCGTCGACTTGTCGAGTGCCCCTCCAGTTTCTCCGCAAGCGGCACACCATTCCAGCCAGGACAAACTCTAAGCACCTGACATGCGTGATAGTATAGGGCATGTGTGTGTGAGAGAGAGAGAGAGAAGAAAATGAGAAAAGTTTGAGGAAGAAAAGATCGCGCGCGGTCCATGGACCGTGTCTTAAGGTACTGCTTCGGCATTCGCTTTGTATTGATCGGATAAACCACGGAAAACTACCGACCAGAGGAACGGGTACCTAGAATTCTCCTCCAGTCAGTGGTTAAATTCGACCTAGCTTTGTAGCGAGTGTCGAAAACCTGCCAACGTTGGAACTAGAACCCTATGACATCCCGTCCAGAGAGGTTAGAATGGCAACAGCTGTCGCCACAAGTGCGCCAACAAGTGCGCCGTTACGTCGTTCTGGTGCGGACCTAGAGGCCGCGTAGGCGATAGGGTAAGAGGTGATGCCGAGGAGGTGACAGCAGTACATCAGCGTCCGCGAGTCTCCGGATTGTATTATCCGAATAAAAGAAGAATGTGGTTGACAGTTCCCGGTAACATGGTGACGTCAGCTCCGTAAGCTAGGCAACAGCGAATCAGAAGTATCGCCATTTGCCCGATGTTGTCACGTTTGAACTGCGAAATGAATCGCGTATCCGGAGTGCTGCAGTTTATCGGCTGAGCGACGACGTGTGTTGAGCTTATAGTGTCTAAGTGTATTGTGAGAGCGGGAATTCAGAGAAGCGTGTTCTTTTAGATTTGTTGTTATTGTTGCATTTGCAGTACGCGGCAACGCCGCCCCCCTCCACACCGAACTGTCAACCACATTCTTCTTTTATTCGGAGTTTAGAGATGGTTAGGGCGGGGTCAGCGTTCGGGGTCTCGGTCAACGCAGCGTCGTGTGCAGTGTGCAGCCCAGCGTGTGGCGCCGGCGTTGCGACTTGGCGATGTTGGTCCTGGCGCTGTGGAGGCTTCTTTGGAAGTGATGCTTTTGTTGTAGTTGCGAGATGTGACTGCGACGTTAATGCCAGCAGTAACTGTGGGAGTTGTAGCGTCGTTGAAGCAGAGGCGAAATCGGGCACTGGGATGAGAGACCTGTTGTGGTGATGTTGGCGGTGCTAACTCGTCAGCGTCGCGACGCCACTGACCTCCCTTGGCACTGCTCGTTTGAGACGTTGCAGAGACGTTGGTTGATTCCGAGATAGTGTAAGCTGCAGTGACAAGCAGAGAAGGCGAAGTCGTCGATGAAGAGTTCATGACGATAAAGATGAAGGGATGACATTGCAGACATAATGTGGTGACAATGGTACGCCTCGAGGTGTGATATAAATGGCTGGCGATGATAGGCATGGGTGTGGCACGTGGTGTTAGATTGATTTACTGATTGATTAGTGATTCTGGGCGCATCAACTGCTATGCTCATTAGTCCTGTTAGTGAATTGCATGTTTTCATCGCTGTTTTCATCGCTTGATATTCCTCCCCGGCGCAGACTTATATGGCTTGCAGGGATTTTTCCTAACCAGGTATCTTCCACCACCCCAGCCGGGGCAAGCTCTAAGCTCCCGTCTGGTCTCCCGACAAGTGTGATAGTGTATTGTGTATGTAAGTAAGAGGTGAGAATAGGACAAGCAAGAGAAACAAAAGATCGCGCGCGGTCCGTGACCCGTTTGCTAAGGTACTGTTTCGGCATTCGCCTGATGTTGATCGGAGAAACCAGGGAAACGGAGAGAGACTTAGAGGAGACCAAGTTGTGTGTAGTGACGCACTTGACAACAGGCGTGATATCTGAAATAGCGATAGCGTTGCCGAGGTACTGATAAATTGACAACAATGGAGGACAGTATTGACAGTGCAAGCCTGGAAGGAGCCTAGACAAAACGTAATGCAGAGAAAGCACCCCGGAAGTGGTGCACAAAACTGAGCAGTAGCAGTCCCAAAATTAAAGTAGGCAACGAGTCATACTAAGTAATAGCAAAGAGGATGTGACGAACGTGCCGGTGATGGTGTTAAGAAAACATGAAGTGCCACAGTTTGCAAGGACATGTGAATGTCGTACGGACTCCACAATGGCCATGGTTGAGTCGGTACACACTAAGGACAATGTCGAATTAAAGACGAAGGAAACAAAGGGATATGAAAATAAAGGAGATCGGTACAATAACTGCAAATCGTTTAAACTACCTCATAATATTCAAGGAAGATGAAAATATTCGCAAATTTATTTGGTCAAAATATATAGGTTTTTATCTAAATTACGCAGACTCTAAGTTATATATTTGTTAAATAACAAACTTAACGGTATGACCCACAATATTCACATATATTATTTTAACAAATAATTTAACCAATACAACGAATCGCGATGTACTGAATGCGAAAAACAGAAAAAATTGAACTATAGAATATTTCGGCATAACAAAGTTTGAATAATTGAAAACGTATGCATAATGAACGTTAAGGTGATTGAATGAAAAATTAACGACAAGTAGTCATTCGAGACATAAAAGTCTCGAGTTATGGTAGTTCCACTGTATATGAATAGAACAACCGAATTACGCCAACGTATTGAAATGTAACGCAAAAATATTTGTATGAGGGGGCGTATCCCGAGAGTGCCCCTCGAGAGCGCATCAGATGCGGTGACGAAGAAGGCGATGGCAGCGGTAAAAGGTGCGACTTAGGCAACGCATCGGCGAAGACTACGTGGCAGAGGAGGCAGCGGATGTGCGGCGGAGACAGCGGCGCGGCGCGCGACAACTCTCTCCAGACAGGCTGCCGCCGCCGCCCCCGCCCCCGCCCCCGCCCCCGCCCCCGCCGCCGCTGCCCCCGCCGCCGCCGCGCCGCCACGCCGCCGCCACTGCCAGCGCGAGGTGCTCGCGGCTCACCACCGCACATTCTGGAAAGGGGAACACGGCCTCGCCTGCATGGAAAAGAGGAATGCATACGATCGCCAATTTAAAAAATTTATATATCGACAAATCCAGACTGCAATATATTTTGCGACGTTAACGGGGAGTGAGTTTAGTTTTTCCGCGTGCCAACTACACAGGCTCATTTGTCTCGTAAGTGTAGTGCATGGTGTCCTGGGTTGTGAAGGTTGTGGTAGTTGTATTGTTGTAGCTTCCCGCCAGCAACACGAGATCCGGCACCGACCTGCACGTCAGTTTTCTTATTTCTCCCCCCCCCCAATGGTGCACCGCCACAGCAGGGGCAAGATCTAAGTTCCCACTGATCTCTAAATTGGATGGAAACGCAGTGCCTATGTGTGTAGTTGAGTGTAGAGAAGGAGGCAAGGATGCGAAAATAAGCAGTGCGTGGACCGTCGCCGTCGTTACGGTACTGCTTCGGCATTGGTACTGATCGGAGAAACGACGAAAAACTGTAGATGAGAGCAGCCGGCCGCTCCTCCTATCTATCTCAGAAGATTTCTGAGGAAAAATCATGAGGGGACACGCGATCACAAATTTCAAATTTTTTCTACTTATCTTCAGGATAACTGTATTGCTAATGCATCACAAGTGAAGACATTGATACAATATAGCCGAAACAAATTAAAAAATATATTTTACGTATAGAAATATTAAGGAACCATCTTTTATTTTCTCGTCATACTTCGTACTTCACAAAGTAAACAGAAAGTATTGTAATGTGGCAAAAATCGATGATTTTTTGGGGCAAAAAAAACTCAAGAAAACACGTAAATTTGTGACAGTTTTGTTGTAACGTGGCGTCGAAAAAGGAGGTAAATTTCGAATAAATAGTAAATTACTAACACCTTGTTTAGTCAGAATCCACGTTTTGTGGGTCCTTAATGCCGAAACGTGTTATTTCCTTGGGTCTTATTTTTGGCAAACTTCCTGTATTTTCGAAAATTGCAAACAAAATTAAGATTGCAAAACTACAATATTGATGGAAGAAATATTTTCCTTTATGAAATCTGTTAAACGAAATCTTGGAATATTATTAAAGAAAACCTGTGAATTTTTGAAAATGCAAACGCAAATGATTGACTTTATTTATTTATTTATTTTACGTCAAAAATCAGTTGAAACTGCGTATGACGTGCTATGGGGAGAAGTGAATTCTGTAGACATTTTCAAAATTCTGTGATCCCTACACTGACTCATATACTATATGAATTTTGAAAATAAAAAAAAAACAACTTCGTTTTTAAAGTGTCGGGAAGGGTGATTTGGGCCGTGAGGCTTGTATAGGGGTAACATTAATAGATAAGATCTTGAGTTCGAAACTCAGCGTGGAAAAAATTACTCTTTGGAAACTCTTTCATAGGTTCAAGTAGTATTATAATATTGTGTAGCCGTTACAAATAATGAGAGAAAGTATGTGCTGCTGTAGACCACAAGCTTTAATAAGTTGTGATTTACGATCTTCAGCAAATAAAAATTTTCCTTGGTAGTTTGAGATTTATCATTTTCAGTCGCCGTAGAAACGTTTACAGCAGTACAGAACATTTCGGGAATATTTCATAGTTTCTTATAGAAAATTTTATTCGCAATATAGTGAAAACACATGAAACACGTAAATCTGATCATATCTGATGAGCTCTCAAATGTTCTTCCACTAATATTTTTACTCTCTTTCAAAAAGAATTTCATTTCTTGACTAAACCTTTACACACACTGTTATCTGTTTCCTAAGATCTCCAATTATTCAAATAAGTTTCGGTATCTCCGGGAATGTAGCAATTAAAACTAAAAGCCGGCACTGAAATGAGAATAGGCGGAAGCATAGTAAAGCGAATACAAGAATAAAGAGCGTAAAGAGAATAATGTACAATTTGTCCGCAGCTCCTCAACTTCCGAAAAGAAACGACCCACTCATATTAACATAAGTAAACAAAATTCCGTGTTATTGTGTTTCATTATTACAAATGCGGTTCTCCCCTATGTTTAAAGCAGGCCTGCTACTCTGCGTGTCACAGACGTCGTCAATTACAAGACATTAGCGCCTATTTTATATTTTAATTATATAACATGTCACCAACGCTGCAATTATATTATTTTCAGTCGTATACATTACGGCTAACGTATGATTTATCCTGTTTTCGAAACCAAGCAGCGTTTAAGTCGCGCGCGAAGCTGATGTCCTGTTTTCAGAACGCGCTGCCGCAAATTGCCCGGATCATGAAGAGGCCGGTTCTCACGGCTGCGCTAAACAGAATACAGACGGCCAGAAAACTGCGCGAGAGAAGAAATCGCAAACCTAAGAGACACGCTATGTTTAATGTTGCCAATAATCATGATCATATTTTCTTGTTTACTCCCAAAAGTGAATTATAGGTTGATTCTACTGTTTTTGAAAAATAATTTTATATAACGCTTCTAATGAACTCAAGGTGTGAATTATAATGTAGCGATGCACATTGTACATAATAAATACTTAATAATCTACGTATTAAACTACTATTTTTTAAGTTTTCATTCCTTCCATTTTCATAATATTCATCCAATCACTTCAATTCAGTCTTCAATTCAATAATTAGACACATGTGATCTTCGAATATTTGAAAAATCGTAAATCATACTTCAAAATACTATTCAGATCATGAGAATAGAAAAAAAGTAAATATTCGAGAGCATTATTGAACCGGAATATATTTTCACTTGCATACTATTGATTCGTAGCAATAAAGAAGTGTGATGCACATTTGTTTTCAACGATTTTAACTTCAATGCATAGCAACTGAACAAACTAATTGGTCGCTGAAAATTGAAATAATTCTAGTAATAATTAGTATAGTTTGTGTTGCAGTTTTTGACATTTTTCAAAATCAAAAATGGATACGGAATGATTCCGATCTGACGTTGGTAGATCAACTCGGATTAGTGAGATATTGAGATGTCACCCAGTTAATAATTATTGCTAATTTTGGTAACATACAACGTAGGGCTTGCAATAAAAGTGTTATACAACGGCGAATTAAAATGAATCTGATTTGCCTTTTCTATTTATCTCCACTATGAATTTCTACATTATTCACTTGGAAAAACCTTCTTCTCCTTAAATATAATTTAAGAAAAATTGATCATAACGAAAGATGATTGTTCTCATTTAGTGTGGTTGAATTTCATCGCTGACAAGCACGAAATAAATTTGACAACAAGAAGTAAATGCTCCATTTCTGAATTAGAATTGCTCCAATTTCACTTCGAGATAAACAATTTCGGCGGACTGACGCTTCCAATTTGATATATGCCTTCTTCTTTGATCCTGTCTCCCATATACAGAAGTTACGTGACCCATGAGTGTTTTCTTGGGAGTTAATACTCAGGGTGGTTTCCCATTGCCTTCGCTGAATTTTCGTCCCAAGCTTCTTTAGAAGCCTATCTCCAACACGGGTCTGGGGTCCATATCGAGCAGGCGCGCCTCGCGGCCAGGACTATATCTAAACTGTCTGAAGTTAGGTGAGATCTCGTTAGGGAGGATGTCGTCGAAGGGACTTAATTTCACCGGGCATACCGCCAGGGTTCTTTTCCATGCCAGAAGTGTGACATGGCTACTGTGAATTTTCCGCCCTTTGAAAATTCGGGATCGAACGGGGATCGAATCCGGGATACAAACCACAAATTTTACCAATTGAAGGGCTTTGGAAGAAAGAGGATCTAACCCAAACCTAATTATTTTCAATAAAAACATTTGAAGATTCAAAAAAATGAGATTAATTTAAGAATATATTCAGAAATCTTCATTCAAGTGATGACATTTCTTTACGATGGACATCATTTGTTAATCATTATTATTTTATTATTTATTTATTTATTTATTTTAAATTCTGTTATTTGCGTAACAAGGTTCCAAGCCATTTTGGCGATGAACTTGGAGTAATCCTCCTTGAACATAAGTCTGCCATACGTCAAGTGAAGTTGTAAGTCATTACCTTTTATTCCTAACGACCAGGGGGCTCTACATTCATGAGTGTATTTAAGCAAGGAAATTAATATTTAAATGTAATGAGAAGGAATAATGGACTAGCTCCATTTTTCTCCAAAGGCCTTACTCAATTTTGATACTTAAAATGTACACGTCATGTTCATTTTTAATTATTCACCCTCATCAATTCCACCAGATTCCTTATCAGGAGTAGTTCTTTCAGCCGCTACAAGTTGTACAAATAACGTGTTTTTACATTTTTGTCCATCCTCTCAGATTTCAAAATTACGCTTTATTATTCGACTTGGTTGGTCTTCTGAAAGACTTTCTTCAATATTAAATCTACAATACGACACATATTAATTTGAGACTGTAAAAACGAATGAAGAAAACGAATCATTGAAAACTAAAATTAATTGTGCATTCTAAAAATATTTTATTAAACAAATATTATTTAAATACATTTCTAAATATTAAATTTCCAAATGAATACACGCAAGGCTAAGTAAATTGTTACACAAAGTGTTTTAGTTTACTGAAATAAGAATGGAAAGTTATAATGCTATTTCGTATGTGAGGTGTAATGTCAGAGAAGTGATTTAATCAAAATTGTCATATTGCACATTCTCTTCACTATCAGGTAAATCCATAACAAAATATGGATTCTGCACACTATCGCCAGAGTTTAAATCACATTTTGTTTCTTTAGAAGTACACATGGCATGTCTTTGGTCTTCCATCTGGATATGGGTTATCATGTTAGCTCAAACATTTCAATCTAAAACTGAGGAGAAGCAACAAATTATGTATTTTAAGCATTCATGTTACTTTCTCCTCATACCAGATACATACGTAGTGAAGACACTTTCATAATACTGCGTGTTGTAATACTGCGGCGAAATTCGGCCAACATACATTTTTTCCTCAATAAATTCTGTTTAAAACTTTTAAATCTTTAAATAGTCGTGTACAATTTTTTGAAAAATTCAGTAGATTTTGCTAACTTTTGCTTAAAGTCTATGCAATTTATAACTTTCTCATAGTCTTATTTTCGTTTAATTTTCCGTACTTTCGAAAATCGCAAAAGTTATAAATAATACTAGAAATAATGTTATATTGTAGCACTACTAGTTCAATGCACCCACCATTTTTTGAAAAATGATAAAACTATCAGTTTTCGTAAGAAGTTTTTCATTTTCCCATCTTTCCCAAGAGTGTCAACACCTTTGCTACGGAACCCTTTAATTATTTTTCCATCTACATTTGCGAATGAAATAGAATACATACATTTTTGCATCTCCAGCACAAAAACCTGAACAGGCCCCAAGGTCCGTATCCCTCCTACCAGGTGAAGCCTAATGCAGTCAACTATATCAGCATCCATGTGACCTGACAATGAAGTGTTTCAAGACTTATCGAGAATTCCGTTTTCACTAGCAGATAAAGAACACATGGACAAGTCACATACCTCGAGTCTCAATCTCGAATGACACCTAACGTCCGAGAAACGAACTACTTACCGCTAAGTCGACCACCTGCACTCCCAGGTGCAGAGCGCTTCACCCATCCTCGCGTTTCCGTCGCGAGCGCATCGCGAGTGCATCGCACGAGCATCGCGAATGCATCGCCGTGCATCCCGCGAGTGTAGGCGGGCAGCCGCGTCGTGACTCCACCCGTCGCCAATTGTTTCATCTGGAGAAGCGGGCTCTCTTATAGCGTGGCAGCGGCGTCCAGCGCACGCGGACGCGATGGGACGGTGGCGGGGGCGGAGACGTGGGCGGGGTGGGGTGCGGCGCCGGCGCCGGCGCCCCGCACCTCTGATTCACACGTCGCCGCGCCGCGTCCCTCCCCTTCCTCGGAGTGCTCCGTGGACTTGACGCCACCCCCGCCCCGTCCCCATCCCTCTCGTGCCCTCGAGGTCGCAGTCCGAGCCGCCCGCCGAAAAACGGCGATGACTGGGCGCGACGGGTGAGCTGGTGCACGCTGCCCGATCGGGAGGTTCCGCGTTCGATTCCGTCTCAGGAAGAAAATTCACGCTCATATTCATATGCCATAGAAAGGACCTAGAGAAGTAACTCGACGAATAGTTCACGTTTTCGGAAAAATTAATGTTCATGATAATTTGGACTAGTTGGAGAAAGACATGGCTTTATAATAAAGCAAACTTCATATTCATCAAATCTATTGGATATTATTTCTACTTGTATTTTATTTTAGAATATTTCATGAATGCTTCTAAATTATTTTTCAATCAAAAATTTATTTCACTTTATTTATGATCTTTCTAATTATTTTCGCAGAGTGACCGTTACGAAAATAATTCATTTTTCGTAAATATTCATTTTGATGACATATATACCAATGTACACTGCGTTGTGTCATTTTCTACACATGAACAACGTAGAAAATGACCTTAAGGACGAGTCTAGTGTCTTGAAGCGAAGGGTTCTCTTCAGACTTCTGCGGGCTTTCTTCAGACGTGGAAAACTCTCCAGGAGTGGCTTCTTGAGACATTGCAACGGTCAACATAGGGCCACACGATTGACGCCCTAAAATTGTGACCCAATCGTGTTCGAGATTATCAACTATTACCGATATCGAAGCCGGTGTGGGGTCACCACGTTGAACAAACGAAGGACACGTTGATCGATAGAATGGAAATTGGTTGGCGGTAGTGAATGTGGTGGTTGAGGTACAGGTCGCGACAATAAAATTTACAACAATACTTTCTAACCTAACACCAAGAATACTTTCTAACCAAATGAATTGGTTTTAACGTTCTCTGTATACAGTAGTTCTGCTGGATATTTGGTCTGAACCACATAATTATGATACAGAGACCCACAGAAATAAGAATGTTTTGAGACCCGAACGAGAGAACTTTTTAGAAAATTAATATTGAAAATATCAGACTGAAGTTAAATAATAGGAAATTATGTTTTATACTTTAGGCTCAGAAAGAAGGAAAGGTATTACATTAAGGGTCGTATTGATGAAGCTCTGCTAGCAGAGCTGTTAGGGGCCTGCTATCTGGGGGCTTGCTAGGAGGAAAAGGGGCGACTGGAATTGGCTGGGGGTCGTTCCTAAATCGGAAAACCGAACACTGGCAGCCTGCTAGACCTGGCAGGCCTCTGTCTGATGTTTATAAATACACTATAGTGTACATCCGGCCTACCTTACCCTGCACCATCCCACTCGCCCAGCTCGACCTTGCCCCCTCTAGAGATGGCAAAAAGTCGATGTTTTTAAAACATCGATATTTTCGAACAGAAATATCAATATTATAACATCAATGTTTTGTTTTCCATGTTTCCTTCTCATTGATGTATCTGTGCAGAAACATTGTTGGTTTTAAAAAAAGCTCATGCTATAAATCAAATTTTCAGTATCTTATTTTTTGTGGATTGCTCGCAATCACAGCCATTAACAACTGTCACTATTGTTGATCCTAAGGCGGCACGAAACCGTTTGCTATTCGCAACCTTTCGCTAGTATTGTCACCTTTTTTGATTATTTTATACATGGTAATATCTTTAAACTGGAATTTGAATCTTGACTACATAGAACATTGATTAGAAACTCAAGATGACAGTCAAATTTAAGGCAGAATATACTTCAAACTAATATTGACGTGTTATGTATCACAGGACATTTTACTTAAAAATGTTTCATCATATTTAAAACATCGATATTTTAATAATGAATGTTTTTGTCGATGTTTCATGGAAAACCTATTGATCATGTATCGATGATTTGCTACAATTTGCCATCACTACCCTACTCACTCTGCCTTTCCTCGCCTGGCCACTCCCCGCCCTGCCGTGTCATGCTATGAATGCTACCAAGTTTGTTGCTACTAATATCGCTGCCTTGGGTAGACGCAAACAGATGTTTTGTTGCATTTTTCGCGGTAAACTTCCAGTAACAAATTTCAATTCCTTCAATTACTCAAAGCTTAATTGCACTCTCAGAATGAATTACATTCAAGTACATTGAGAAATCGTATTGGTTTTTAGAAACGGTTGAACCACTGTGGGAAATTTCTTCCTCATTTTCGAGATAATTGCAAAAAAACTGAGAGAATGTACACCTAAGCTTTATTTTGAGAGGTAGAAAAAAGGGATATTGTACATTTTACAAAATCTGGAACAGTCAGTAACTTTTGTTTGTTTTGAGAGTCACGAGTACTTAATTTCATGAAAGTCAGAATGAAACTGTAGATTTGTAAGAAAACAAATATTCACATTTATATAATAGAAAATAATGAACTGAAAAAAGGGCCACAAAGTATTCCCGACAAAATGCTGTGCATTTCAGAGAAAATCTGTTTAGCCATTTGCTCCTGACATTACTTCCGATCAACAGACATAAAAATTGTAATAACAATTTAAATGGTCTTTAAAATCGCGTAAATAACCAAATGTGTTGTAAAACTGCAGTTATTTTGAAATTGCAGGCACTTCAATTTTATTTATATAGAACTAACGTTTCAAGCTTTATGTATTTGAATTATCGCATTTGATATATTGCCAAAATCTCTCCTTTTCTTCTAAGAGGATTTGCGGTGTGAGTTGTCTATTCTCTCAAACTAAATTTACATAATCGAGAACAATATATGAAGAAACATCACAATACATGTAAATCATCATATTTTCTGTAGTGATATATGAACAATAGAGCGGTACTATAAATAAAATTGAGTATCGAAAATTACACGCTTTTCAATTCTAGTGCTGCAGGCAGATGTTGAGAATACCAAGAACGGCGAACGATAACACCAATCAGTACGTCGTGAAATTGATCCTTCATAAACTTTTGAAATACAGATTCTACCAGTAACGTTAGAAGTACTTTGGTTAGGTAATGTAACACGACGCACTGTAGGTAAAGTCGAAGTTCTGTAAAATGAAAGACAAGAGGGTAGCAAAAGACGAGCTGCATTGATGGAATCACGGAGGCAACAAAGTGCCTAGAAAATCTTCGAGACAGCATACGATGGAAAGGTCGTGAGAGACCTAGTTTATGTGATTACGGGGGGGTGAGACCCCAATGAGTGAAAACTAAACTAAAATATATTTTTAGGTTCTAAAAATTAGTTCATATATGTTTTTATTAGTAAAATTAAAATAAATATGAAAACGTAATGAGTGCTTTCTCTGTTACGACTTCTTGGGCATTTTCCCCCAAGGAGCTTGCTGCCGTATTTTCACCCTCCACAACTCTTCTAATCTCATGGTTTGAGGCCTCACTCCATCCTCCATAGTTTCCTGGATGAATTTTTCCTTTCTAAAATTGCTCTTCTTCTCCTCTCAGGTAATTGCCAATTCAAGATCTTGTGTGGCCATCTGTTTTTCAACATTCTTTGAACATGTACTTACCATTGTAATGCTCTATTTTTCTAGGTCTTTGTAATAGAATAAATTATATTAATCCTTCTCCATATTCCTTCTTTTAGCACTCTGTCCCTGCGAGTAAGTTGTAGTCTATTTCTACTGTCCTAATCTTATCTCTTTTTTTCTGTTTGTGGTCACATTCCCGTTCCATGTAGTACTATATTTTCTAATACACAGTGTAAAGCTTTAGTTGGATGCCGTGTAAAGCTTTAGTTGCTTTCTTCCCCATAATTACTTTGGGTTAATATCTGTGGCACATGTACCCGAGTTGTTCATTAAAGACCCAAGATATTTGAAGGTGTTTAATTTTGTTACCGTTCATGACTGTTGCTTGTCCAATGCACACGCATTCGGGTTTATTAAAATTTATTTATAATCCTCATTTATTATATTCTTCTATTTGCTTTTTTAAACATATTCTGACATATCCTCGTCATCTTGGACAAAGATAATCTAGTCGTCAACAAATAGAAGGGAGTGAAAGGTGTCGTCTCCAATTTTTTCCCATTTCCTGAACCAGTTATGTAGAGTTTTTTCTAGGTGGAAATTGAACACAATAGGATAGAACACACATCCTTGTTTTAGAACCTTCTGTATCAGAAAGCTTTCAATTTACTTATCTCCAATTTTAATTTGCGCTTTGGTGTTTTTGTAATTTGTTTTAACCAGGCTGATCCATATTCCTTTTATTCTAATGTGATGTATTTTTCTTTCTCTGTTTGGACAATTGTTTAAAATAATATTTAGAAAGAACCAGAACTGAATGGTTTCTTTGCAGGCCAAGGCCAATAATTTATCTACAATTCTATTCGCCGAATGTTCATGTAGAACAAATTGCAAATAAAGCAAATGTTAAAAAAAATATTTTATATCAATCTAATTTATTTTATATCAGTTCTAAATTTTTACGTACAAATCCGGCAAGGCCAATCGAAATCAAAGACTGACGTTGCCTAGGGCTTGATTGAACACCTTTCATTCTGCTCTATCATGTTACCTTCGAGAGCGATAAATCTGGTTAATCATGATTCTTTATATTACATGTGTCATAGAAATCACCATTTAGATAGTTAAGGCGTATTGAGATCGCTGTGGGAATATTTCCTTTAATTATGTTAAAGGATTCGATTGTTGGGATATTTCAAAACAGTACGAGTCATTTGAAAATAATTTTTATTTTCTAGTACCATTTCATACTTCTAAAAATTTTCTCATCTATACGGACTAGTGCATCTACAGATTTAGGTGCAAATCAAAAATAAATCAGGCAGATTAAGTTGTATGCATATCTATCGAGTGTCTGTTGGGTTTTGAAGGTTGAAAACTGCTGGCAAAAGTTTCTTGAATGCTACAACATTGGAATAAAAAATCTTGCGAAAGAAACGCACGAAACACACAAGAACGAAAGATGACTATTGGTGTACACGTCATACTATGCATAAGTGTGATCGAGAATTGGACGACTGATGGAACACAATCAGTTGCTTTAAAACATAAATCTTTTTAGGGTAATTATAGGGTGGGGTACTCATTAGGATAATTATATGCGGTGGCTACCTCTTCAGATCTGCTCTGAATTATTTCCAATCTCCGATTATATTCAGAATTATTTCCAGTCTCCGATTTTTAACGTTTTTGAAACTATTAAATTGTTATTTTCATTTTTTCAATATTTTGAGAGAAATAGCTGTTAAGATTTTTATCAAAAATATATAAACGATTTTGTTGTGGTAATTTGACAAAATTATTATTAATTTTAAAATCTTTTTAATTTTTATAAATTTTGCCCATAAATAGAGTATATTTTTTTCTATTTCTCTAACCTTTTTCCATGGTGCTGGAATAATCTACAATCAGTTTCAAATCTGAAATGATGAAAACCATGAGTATGAATATACATAGTGCAATCAGAAATCTTATAACAATAATTCATACTTTTCTGAAAAATGCAAACGTACTAACGTACTTGAAGTCGTGTGAGTATAGTTTCATGTAAGAATTAATGATCATAATTTTGATACACAGTAACCTAGATAAATTACCCCCAAAACGCGATGTCACAAAGCTCCTTCGCAAAACTAAAGCCAAGGCTCACATACGCTATTTCGGCTGCAGCTTCCGCACACAGCCTCTTGAGCATTCCTCTCTCCTTTATCAGAACCGATGGGATTCCATTGCTCCGTGGTGACGCAACGCGTCTTCTGGAAGTCCTATCTCGTCGCACGCACAGGGACAATATATTTTGCTCGGCGAGATAGAGCCAGAGAGACGGAGACGGCACGAGAAAGAACTGACGTAGCTTACGCGACATTCCTGAATGCTGGCGTAGCCCGGCGCGCCGGCCGGTCGAGCCGCCGCCGCCCCCACCGCCGCCACCGTCGGCGCGGCACGGCCAGCGCTTATTTGGTCGCGGGGAGCCTCGCAATTGTCCGACAATGCCATCTGGACTCGGAAGTGCTCTCTGGTGCGGAGTTCGCGCACGCGGCGGCCTTCGCGGCGGAGGCGGGACGCGGGCGGCGGGGCGGGCGTATGAGTGGGCGTGGGCGGGCGCGTAGGCGGGGCGTGTCGTGGCGGGGCGGGACGGCGACGTAGTGCGGCCTCGTGCGCACCGCGGAAGCAGGACCTACCGGCCCGAACGCGCAGGACAGAACGTCAGTGCATTCCACGCACGATGGGTTGGCTTCCTAGATCTCCCGTCACGGTACACGGAGTTCGAAGCCAAATGAAGTTTGTTCGCCGGATTCGGTCACAATTGAGAGTCGCTGGAAGCGAAGCTGGGCGACTTGGCCACGAGATGTCTTCTATGGGGTTGTTAAGTGTAAGTGGCATTTGATTGGTATCAGGGACCGTGCAAAATATTCGGGCCTTTTAGAGAAACTTCTGATCTGTATCATTTGTTATATAGTCGATTGAAAGTCTCTGTGCATCAAATTTGGACATATTCACTACATTCTAATTAGAATGGATTTATCATAGGAAGTCTATGAATTCCATTCCTACGAGCAGACACAGCGTTGAACATAAAAACTAGGAGTTAGAATTTTTAAAACTCACCAATTGTAATAGCACTTCTTGTTACAGAAGTGGTTTTCTATTATGACATGTTGTAACGTGCTCACTAACATCACAGCCATTCATCCTTTTATGGTTTTATCTTTTCATCTATGTGTACCCGCACCACTTGTTCATCTTGATCTTTTCATGTTATTTGCAAATTTGATTGTAAAATTTTTAAATTAATTAATTAAACTTAAAGTGTAATCGTAATAAAAATTATCTCTTCAAATTAAATAATGCAAATGAATCATCATTGTTATAGGAGAATATTCAAGAACCTAAAGTTTGTTTCGCCGGTCGTTGTTCTTGACCAAACAAAATAATCAGGAATTGCTTTCTGGGGTAAATCTTACGATGACAATTAAAGATAAAGACCCTGGAATAATTTGTGAATTATGCATAATGAATACAAATACATCAAGTACGAAGTGAATAGTACGGAAATAGGAAAAATCTGAAAATGATTATTAGAGACGGAGTATTGGAGTGAATGTTCTTAATTCTTTGTGATCCTGCCTTTCGGCCTTTCACGAGGAATCAGTTTGATTGAATAGTGAATCCAGGCGCATCAACTGCTAATGTCGTATGTCCCTTAAGTATATGAGGGATTGCATTGCATGTTTAATCGTGGGAGGTGGCGGCGCTCTTTCCACGTTGGATGGCGAGATCAGGCGCCGACCAACGTCAGTTTGCGGGTTTTATCCCAAACAAGTATCTCCCACCAGTGTGGTACCGCCTCAGCCGGGACAAACTCTAAGCACCCGACAAGTGTGGTAGTGTAGTGCACGCGAGTGTAAATGTGTATAAGTAAGGGGCGAGGAAAGAGAAGGAAGAGGTTTGTTTGCTTGCTTGCTTGCGTGAATGACGTGCTCAAGCTGGGCTGCGGTGCTTAACTAGTTTTCATTATTTTTCTGCATCTTTCCGGTGTTATTTGATATTGAACTAATTTCTTTACTTGTTTGCTTATTATAGACTGGCTGGAGGCAGATTTTTGTTGTTCGTGGCGGTGAGAGGGAGAGGTTGTAGGTATTAGTTCGAAGGACGGCTCAACGGACAAACGCATTTGAACTAGTTTAAAGACTTACAATACTTGTTGCTCTACATATTAATTTAGATTTGTGTAAAGTTTAAAACTATTAGTGAAAGTATAGTGATACTTGTGAAAAACATCCAAATTCAAACAGTTTTGTATACATAGTAATGGAATACAGTAAAGAAAAATTTGAACTTTGTGCTTCAAATTATCATATTTAAAAGTGGAGAATTTTGTGGCCTTGCAATAGGTAAAGTATAGTCATCTAATTATATTTATTACTTTGCAGCTTGTTTCTTTTATATTAAACACAATAAATACTGTTCGTTGTAAATCAATCACATTTAAATCCTAATTTGAATCTCATACCTGCTGTTTTTTTAAGAAATACGTAACCAAAATTAAATCACTTAAAATGTATTATTTTAGTGAATACTTTTGACAATTATCTGGGTACTCATTTATTTATTTTCATATTTACCATGAATTTGATAAGCATTCACTTTCTTCTCTGTACACTCTCAAACACGACCTTCTGAAAGCCTTCACATACGTGAACCATAGACTAGAACAACATATACGAAGGCTCGAAGAGGTCGTTCAAAACACAGACGCTTGGACAACAATAGGCAACAACACGGAACCTTCCAACCGTCCATCCGCGAAAGCAAAAAAGCTATCACCACTACCAATCATGACTGAAAACAGATATTCTGTATTAGATTTTGTATGACAATGTGTTTCCTTGCCTTCCCAATACTTGTTGAAATTGAAATGATTGAAGGCGTTGTCATTGTTAACAATACTATTTATTTCAATAATAGTAGCTTTCGATGGCTTAGCCATCATCATCAGCTTTCTGCTGTCTGGAAGCCACAAAAACGACTACGTATTCGACTACGAAGTTTTTAAACATTTTCTCAAAAATGGCACCAACGTTTTTGGTTAAACTTTGTCCTCGGATAGCACAAAGGACGCGTAAGAGAATGGTGCACGTCTCACGTTCGTTGACAATCCAGATTTTTCGAAATTTGCAAAAGTTCAATATTTTAGGAGGGTCTTCCTACAACTATAATATGACGCCCGTCTCGATCAGGTTTTCCGTCCAGTTTCCCTGATCCTTTGAGCAAATATGAGATGGCCTCTGTTTTTGCTTCTGGATATAAATGTAACTTCACTGTTTGTGCACGTCTTCTAGAATTCTGTGAGAAATATAGTTATTCAAATTATCGTTCTCCATGATGTCGTTGCAGGAAGTATTATTCCTTGACGAAGGACTTGATTAGGGATAAGCGCCCAAAATTATGGCTGATTTACCCTTGAAAATAGATTTTATTACATTGGAGCGAATATTTTGTTAACAATCCTTGCAAAAAACGCTAATTTTATTTTAGTATTCAAACTTCAACTAGCATATGGCTTAGGGTAGGCATGACAGAATTATGAGAACGTGCATAGAATTCACTTCTCGCCATAGCACGTCACACAGTTTTAAACTGTTCTTGACGTAAAATAAAAATAAAAATAATATTGAAGATATTCTTTTCCTTAAAGAAATTTGTTCTTTAAAGACATATCTTGATATAAAGTCAGCTTCAAGTTTTCGAAAATATGAGTAATTTTCGTGTAATTTTGTGCGAAATATAGGAAACTTCAAAACAGAAAAGAATTCTCAAAAATCATTTTTTAATAAACTTTCTCTTCGTATGTATCACGGTACAGTGAAAAATATGGGGGGAGTCATGTTTTCGGCTAACTCCCCGTTTTTTCGAAAATTGCAAAAAAGTTAATATTTCAAAACTACAGAATTGAAAATAGAGATTTTTTGACGTAAACAGTATGTTGTAAAAAATCAGATCTTTAAAAAAGGTAACGTATGATTTTTTGGAAAAACTATTGTAGTAAATTTCGCGTAATTTGTCTTTATAAAATTTATGAAATTATGAAAATTCTAAAAATTTCTCAAAAACCACTCCAATTCCTTCTTCAATTTTTCTCGAGGAATAGAAGGGACGTTTAAAAGAATGCAATGGGCCTCATTTTCGTTAAACTCTCTAAATGTTCGAAAATTGCAAATTTAGAAATAATGCGAGTAAGAATGTGCTGTTGCAGCACCATAAGTTCTTTACTACGTAAGTACATAATACGGTCAAGAAAAAAATAGTTGATAATAATTTGGTTTCTTATATAAAGTTTACACTATTACGTGTACTTTGGCTTTGGAAGTAATATGACGAGAGTTGGTTCATTTACGTGATTTCCTACACAAATTCATAATTTTTGTGTCTGAATTTATTTATAACTGGAAGTTCAATTTTCAAATAATAGCGTATCAAGTATCCCTTTGGATACGTCGTTATGGTGTAATGATCGGAAATCAAATCAGCATTTTATATGGCGTCACCAAGAATATCATCATTCTACATTAAATTATACTCTTTCTCCATAACTAAGATGCCACCAATCTCGGTGAGCAATAGAGCAGCGTCCACGAACGCATAGGCGAAATCTAGGGTTCAGGTCCCGCAAAAGGTATTTGTACTTTCTCCATGTTTTTGTGGCGTGGTTGGCTTCTTAAACCATCCACGGGTCTCACTTAATTATCTTATTTATTTCTCTCATCATCGTAATCACTCATATAACACCCTTCATCGTCGTAGAACGGACGCTAAAGGCAAGCAAACCAGCCGAACAACCACCAAAACCGTTGGATCTAAATCGAGAAACTGGAATTTTAACATGTGAGTTGATTGTACGAGTAATGTTCGCATTTTGGCAGCATACAGCAATCGACAGCAATTGTTCGACCACTCTATACCACTTTGCAGCACGTGAGCATGCGCAACTCAATCTGCGCATGTTCAGAGGTTCGATACTACTGTCGATTGCTGTGAGTCAATAGCTGCAAGAAGGTCCTATTGGTACCGAAACCAAAAACCGCATCGAATGAAATCTCGCACCACGTGGTCCCCGTTGGCGCCGTGCCGCTGCGACCGAAAATTTGGAGGCGGCACAGGCTACAAGCGAGGGGGGAGGTGCGGCTAGTCACGGGCGTGAGTAACGAGCTGTCGGGCGGCGCGGGCGTCACCGAACTTCGTCTTCTGCGCGGCCTCGCGAGCCCCAGATGAATCAAAACGGAGGAATGGGGAAGAAAGACACTAAAGGTTTGCTCCAGCGACGCTTAGGAATTACCGGGCACCCGCCCTCGGAATAGCCAACATCTGCGGTTCCAGCAATTCTAAATCTTACAGACTGTCGCATAATGAAACGTTGTTGGCATATGGTGGTTGTAGATCTCGCAATTTTTTTCCCGGTGGCGTGGCTACTGTCATAATCAAATGTACCATCTGTGTAGTTATTGGAATTCCAATTAGCCGATGAACTTCATGAAACGCCCGGGAGACTTTCTAGGAATCCCGAGTGACTTCTTTCGAAAATTCCTTCAAACATCAAGCATTACCTTAGGGGTTTCCTAACACAGTAAAACCTACCTAAGAAGGATCCTAAAACGGTATCTTTTGGAAAATGAAATTCAAAAAAATATTGATAGAAGTGGTGGGTCGGTCGCTGTGTTGAGAAAAGTTTAGCTTGCGCCATCAACCAAATTCTGTTATCTTCTACAAGAAAACATTCACTTATGTCAAATAGAAAAGGAGGAGAGTCACCTTTCCATTCTCGGCAAAAAAAACTATATCGGTTTGGTAAATTTTACAATTCATAGACTGCGTTCATAAAATGCGGCCCTTTAAAAACGCCAGTGACTGTCACAGGCCACACGACGCTATTTGACTGAAAAAGGTATTGAATCAAGATATGCTATATTTTTTTCTCGCCTTATTTCGTAAGAAGATAAAGTAGTGTATCAAGTATAGATAAATTACGAATTTTCGATAGTAAAGCTCTTACTGCCGAGCCCTGGTACCAAAAAGTGAATAAATCTTGTTCCAATGTAAGGCTAAACCGTTCAACCGACTTTCTCCAATATTGATATTCCCCTATACATTTATATGAACTTGAGGCCCTCTGAGTTTGAAACCGATATTTTGGTTTTGGGGGGTACTTTATGAAGTCTTACATGAAGTCTCCATTTCAAAATTTGCTCAAAGATGTTTTCAATTTTTTAAATTAAACTTTGTCTAGGATGACATAAAGGACTCTTAGGAGAATGGTACGAGTCTCATTTTCGTTGAATTCTCTGATTTTTCCAAAATTGCAAAAGTTCATTTTTTTCAGGGGCTTCCTACATCTACAGTATTGGAGTTTTTCCTGAATGAAATGTTTTTTAAACATATTGAAGTAAGAGCGTGTACAATGTTTCGGAGTAATTAGTTGTTTTCGCGAAATTTTCTGTGAAATATAGGAAAATTTTGAAAACAATTATTTTTTCAAAAGGTCTCCAAAAATTTTTTAAAATTTTTTCTCTTCGTATGTATCAAAGGACGGTTAAAATATGTATGATACGAGGCAATCTCCTTAAAGTTTCGAAAAAAAGCGAAATTTTAACATTTAAAAATTTCAAAATTCAAGATCAAAATATCCCCTTCAAGCTCAAGAGGCCTCGAGTTCATTTACGATTTGGTAAATCGATCAGGGAATATCAGTTTCGATAAAATCTGGCAGAATGTTTGAAGCATTGGCCACTACCCGAGGAATCAGCAAAGACAGGCGTTTTGCGGTCAATCCATTTTTCCGAATCAAGAACCCACAAAACATGGATTCTGACTACTCAACGGGTTAGAAGAAGTAATTTACTAAATATAGGAACAACGTTTATTTACATTTTTCATTTCCAGGACCCAACAATAAGAATCTTTCTGCTGAAAATTTACCGTTTTCCGGCGCACTATAACAAGACTTTATTTTCTTACGAAGTAAGTGCAAGGAATGTAAAAATCAGTTCCTTGTTCTATACGTGGGAAAAAATTCTAGAAAAAGTTGCAGCGGTATTTGGGAAAATTGTTTTTATAAACTGCATAAAATGCAAGCACAAATTACGAAAAACTACTAGTTTCTTCAAAAAAATTGTACTTAACATTTTTGAAGAGCTGACCCTTTAGAACAGATTGTATTCTCATACTTCAATTTTGTTATTTTTAAATGTAAAAATTTACAACTATTGAAAATAGAGAAAGTTCGAAATGAAAACTACCCGGAAACAAGACTAGCACAAATATTTATCCTCCTTTGAAATTTGCAATTTTCAAAAATTCAGAAATTTCAACGAAAATGAACCTGCACCATTTTTAAGCGTTCCTTGTTTTATCTATGGAAAATATCCGAAGAGAAAAATTCGAGCGGTTTTGAGATTTTTTAAAACTGTATGTTGTTGAGGCTCCATATAAAGTACCCCTCAAAATCAAGATATACGTTTCAAATTTTCAAACTTAGAGGGGGCTGTAGTTCATTTTAATCGATCGGGGAATATCAACTTTGGAGAAAATCGTCTAAATGGTTTAGGACCTAGATTTAACACAGACAGACAGACCGACAGACGGACAGACAGACAGACAGACTTTTTGTCGTCAATCGATATTTCGGTATCAAGGAACCACAGGCAATGGGTTCTCACTACATGATGTGTTAGAGGAAATAAATTATTATACATAGGTACAAGATTTATCCACATTTCGTTATCAGGATCCAGCAATAAAAGTTTTTCTATCGAAAAATCGCTGTTTTCCGGCAAAAGATTACAATACTTTCTCATCTTAGAAAGGGCGAGAATGTAAAAGTGGATAAATATTGTTCCTATATATAGTAGATTACTTCCTCTAACGCGTTGTATAGTCTGAATCCGAGTTTGGGTTATAGAAATCTAATGACGTTAAAAGTTTGTCAGGCAGGCAGTTCGTCAAAACTACCGCCTACATTGTTCAGCCGTTTCTCCAAAATCGATATTCCAGATCGATCTGAAAGATCTCGAGGCCCTTCGAGTTTCAAACGGATATTTTGATTTCGAGTAGTCGAGGGTTTACACGATTTCGAGGGTTTACACGAAGCCTCAAAATTATTGTCAAAATGTTCTCAACAATGTTTCCAAATTTTTTTTGATTAAAATTTGTCATCGTATAGTGTGAAGGAGGCTTAAAAGAATGGCGCAGGTCTCATTTTCGTTGAAACCCCAGTTGTTGTTTTTTTGAAAATTGCAAAAGTTCAATTTTATGTTGTTTTCCTACAGGCACAATAATTAAAAAAGAGATTTTTTCTTCATAAAATCTGCTGTTGAAAGACAGATCTTGAAATAACGTCATGCAGTACAATTTTTCGGAAAGATGAGCGGTTTTCGCGTAATTTTGCCTGAAATTTAGGCAATTTTTAAACAATTGTTTTCAAGGACTGTAAAAAAGGTGGTGCTAGTCACATTTCCGGCGAATTCCGTATTTAGAAAATTGCCAAAAAGCTAACGTTGAAAAGAGAAGTAGAGATTTGTAGTTTTCTACAAATTTAAGCCAGAACTTTTTTCTTCAATAAAATCTTATTTAAAACATAAGATATTAAAAAAAGCCACGTAGAAGTTTTTGAAAAAAACTAATAATTTTCGCGTAATTTCTACCTGAAATTGACGCAATTTAAAACAAACAATTTTCTCAAAAACTGCTTCGAATTATTTGATATTTTTAGGAATAGAACATGGGACGCTTAAAAGAAGAGCGCAGGTTTCATTTTCGTTGAACTCTCTGAACTTTTGAAAATTCGAGAAAGTGTGTGCCGTTCTATCACCACTATGTTTTTCTATTCAATATAAATAAAAAATTGTTTACTTCTAATTGAAATTATTCGCTATAAGTTATTTCTGTTGCATGGAGAAAGGAATTCTGTTTGTGTGTCTATGTGTGTGTGTGTGTGTGGGGGGAGATTTTTGTTTGAAATCGGTGGATATAGTGCCCCAAAACTGTTTTCTCTAGGGGTCCCTGCAGATTGCTGCTCCATTTCTACTGTTGGGCGTCATGCGATATATCGCAGTCGCCGAGGTGCCCGAGGTCCCTCCTTAATTGACACTTCACTAAGTCGTCCCTATAGCGAAGGTTTCTATTGCCAAACAGCGTCAAACATTTTCGAGCGTTGTCTAAGGAAATATGGAAATCAAAGTTCGCTGTAATTTGCACAGTATTTAAATATTATTCTGTGTTTGATACTGACAGGCCGTAGAAAGTACATCGGCGGACTGCATACTCGCATAGTCCGAATGCAATGTTGTTCAACGTCTGGCACCTATGACACAGCAGTCATCAAATCTCCTCGTCAGTGCTTAAATTTCTTCCTTGAATACGCATTTTTTGGAGCAGAATATATTGTCAACGCATGTGATACTTAACATTTCACTTTTCACTCGTTCATTAATCGTTTCATACCAGTGCTCATTACATTTCTTTTTACCGTGCATTCTTCATTATCTCTGTAATTACTCGTCCGCATTTTCAGAATGTTAGAGTATGTAAATGAATATGATGAATGGGTCATTAATATTTGTGGAACATGTTTCTGAAGACATTCCACCTCAAAAATAAATTCATTTCTTTGTATATGAATTTCTGTTGTCTATTGGTTTATGATTTTATGAGGCAATTTTCACTCATTTTCACTCAATTTTTTTTATCCATTTTCAATTGTGTTTAGCATATAAATCTCATTATTTTTCGTCAACTTCATATAATATTGTGATCCAACCCCATAGAAACAGTGGAAAAACTTGTTGAAAGTGGCTTCATGAGAAACAGTAACAGTTAAACTGAAGAAGGGAATACCTGCGATAATGCTTGTACCAGCCTTCGTATTAATGACTGTATTTGGAAACCGATGTCAGGGAATATGCTAGTGTGATTAGATTAAAATTATTATTACATGAATGTTCTGTGGCAAATAATCAACAGTGTACATACACATTCTCCAGGAAACTAATAAAAATTAAACGATTTAGGTTAGTTTTACGCTTTTATCAGAGGAAACATTTATTTTCTGTCTTTCCCGCTCTCAATTTTGATGGTAGACATGAGGTCTAATGACATTCAACAAAGTTATGTGATTTAGGTATTATTCTGTTCAAAAAGTCGACACGCTATTTCAAAATTCATCTCGAATTTCAGCAAATAAAACTTTTCATTGGTCTTAACATTTTCTCATTTTGGTCTGATTATAATATTCTACCGATAGAAAAATCATGTTACCTGGCAAGGTTTGAGCTTTCATTTTCACAGGACATGACGTTAAATACACAGTCAGCCTTACAGCTATGGACACTGAGTAGTACAGTAAATTCAGTTCCTAAATTACGCTCCATCTGCGTATCCATTAGTACAGGAACCGGAGAACTACAGAAAATAGTATAATGAAGTTTCAAATTGTTTCATTATGATTTACGAAATACTTTACATCCAACAATCTGATTTGCAGAATTAACTTTGTAATATATTTTAGGAAACATTTCATGATATTCTTTGAAATTTATTGACTTTTGACAAAGATGAAAGGATTTTTTTTAAAATATTTCTTAAAAATTGCCTAATTTTACTCAATAATTTTCTCTTGACCCATTTAACTTTGCTCAAAATAAGAGGGGGGTAGCCCATTCTCTATAAAATCGTAAGTATTATTTTCCCACTTTTACATCAGTGCGTGGTTTATAGAGTCAAAGAAGTCTTTCTTGCTTCCTTCGCAGGTTTGTCAGACTCAAGTCTTTCGAATCGAAAATGGGTTTATGGAGTGGGCGTAAACCCGAGTCATTGTTCCAAGGAGAAAAGGGGAAGAGAAAGGTGGAGCGTGGCCTGTGACTCACTGCGTAGGCACAACTTCGTTGTTCACTTAGGGAACTATTAAAATCTTCCTAAATGCTTTGGAGGCATTAGAATTCTTGAGAAAGATGTACAGCGTAAAATCCCTTAGGCGAAAGCATTATTTTCTGCTCTAGAATGTGACACAAGCGACTCAGTCATTTCAATGCTGAGGATCTTTTATATATTACATATCAAAGACCAATGAATCGACTCCTGCAATTCTGTTTAGTAACAAACACAAAAAAAATCGTTTTCAACGAGTTCTCTACGAGCATAAGCATAGATATTAGATTGGCTCTACCGAAGAAGTTGAATAGAAATCTATGTTTTATATTAGTGTTTTTCGACTAGACTTACTTTGGAACAGTGAATATTTTTCAGTTTTTATTTGTGACGTCTCTGCTTAATATTTTTTCAGCCACGAAATTCTCTTATAAAATGTTCTTTTTTAACGAATTCGAAAGGTCACGGTTACACAACTTGTCAGCAATATTTCCTTATGTATGTTAAGCCATAACGTCCAAAAACATTTCGCGGGTTAAATGATTCTTTTTACGCCCAAAAATTGCAAATATCCAAACTTTTTTCGAATCTGACGTACACTTTTAGAATAGAAACTAGATGTTTGTTTTTATTGTGCATTTTAAATACTTTGATTGTTTTGCGTACTAATTATTTGTGGCTAAACAATACACATACATCAAAAGGATTGATGCTATATTTTAAAAACCCATGGATATGTGCTCCATACATGCTTTGCACTCCATTCCCTAAAACTGTACGGTGTCAGATGGATACATCCAATTCTCTCCATGCATTTGGAAATTAGAGAATTTTGCTATGAGGGTAGGCTCTTTGTGTTAAAAATGAGTAGTTCGAATACTATATTTTTTCACGTGAACTTGTTAATGAGTTTTTGATATCACAGTTTTCAGAGGAAATACAAAACAAAGATCCTAGAAAATATATAAAACCCTTTATTTGTTCTGAATATTTTAACTGTAAAGTTAAAACAAGAATGGGTGACAATTAAATCAACTGATTTAAATCAACTTATTTTTTAAATTATTGATTTATATTACCAAAATTAAAATTTCTTTTCATCAATTTTTTCGAATTTTGTAGTTGCTTTCCCTTCTTTGAGACTCTCCCTCCAGAGAAATTTCTTGTGCATCTGCGAAAATATTAAGTAATATTAAGAGTTGGTTCCTCTTTTAATAAAAATCCAATAAAATTGGACCACGCTAGCGCCTAAACCGTTCATATATATATATATATATATATATATATATATATATATATATATATATATATATTAAAAGAAAAGCGCAACAGATATTGAATTTTCCAAGTCAGTTATTCTCGTGTTCAACCGAGGGTGAATAGGGAGGATACGAAAATGGGGAGCAGAGACTGAAGGAAAAGCAGGTAATTTATACGTAGGGAAGGGGGTATGATAGTACGAGTTTTGACAACTTTGTTAAAAAAATGGCTTTTTTGTTACTTCGATTAATTGAGTTAAGCAGTAAGTAACCGAATTCATGGATTTTCTGATATACTTAATAAACTTGTTTAAGAAAGAGTACTGTAGTGTCTTGAATCAGATGACAGAAACTGCACCACACTATAGATATCAAAACACATTAAAAACATACTTATTATTTGTAAATATAGTTTAACAGTATACATACAATTGAAAATTCAACAATTTTGAGAGATCTGTTGGACATTCCTGCGGAGTAAGCAGGAAGCAACTTGCGGAGTAAGAGAAGCCCCGCCTCGTATTGTCCAAGTAAGCTGATTTGATTAATGTTCTGGTTTTTCATTTGACATTATGGCACGGTTTTGTTTAATGAACGTTAAAAATAAATTTTCTAGTGGTGAGACAAAAACAATACCAGCAGAGGATGTAGACATTTATTCTTTCAATTGCATTTCTTTAGTCAACCAATCAAAGAAGAGTTCTTCTTTGATCATCGCAAAATATTCATACCATTTTAATATCCTTCAGAGTGTACTTAAGTTGTGTCGGAAAGACCGAGAGAATATACACATGACAATTTTATTTAATTCGTGGGTTATCAGAATTGGTATCGGTAAATATTTTCTAAAAAACGTGTTTGTGTACTATAATAATAATAATAATAATAATAATAATAATAATAATAATAATAATAATAATAATAATAATAATAATAATAATAAATCCAAGCATGGGCTCAACACATTAGACTTACAAACGTCGAGTAGATTTCCGTGTACACAATCGATTGTTTGATAAAGGCGCGAAAAGATTTTATCGCAATCTGACTTAAAAACCAAAGGTCAATGCTGTCCTTCCTGCAACATATGATGTAGAAATATTGGGGGCAGGAATTTAGAAAGAAATCAGATCCTACAACAAAGACGCATCTTCGCTGCAATCTGAAGTTTATGCTGTGGATGAACATGTGGAAACAGTGGTACACGTTGACGAATTCTCAAAAGAGGACCTCTTCCAAGCTAATTGCTACAAGGGAAACCAGAAATTACCCACGATTGATAAGATCCAGAATTACTGGAGTAAAAAATTAACAGCATTACAATGTCATCTAGCAAAGGCTGTTAATACAATTTTAGAAAATCCAAAGGAACTCCTGGAATGGTTCACACGTGGCAGCAAGTGTATGCTATCCAAATCGGGAGACAGTTTTCTGACGGAAAACGACAGGCAATCACTTGTTTGCCAGTGATGCACAAAGTTATAACAGCAGGCAAAGCTAACAAAATGTACAGACACCTAGAGAAGAACCATCTGTTGACAGATGAACAGAAAGGATGTCGTAAAGGTTGCTTATAATGTCAGTAAGAAAATCTTGCTACTAAATAAAGTCATCTTGAATAATATAAGGGAACGGAAACGTAATTTAAGATTGTCTACCAGTGGATTTTGAAGACCCTGGATATATACTGATTTCACCCTAGACTTATTGAGATCTGCTAGTATGAAGTATGAAGTATGAAGTATGAAGTCGTGGAGTACTAATATACAGCGAAAAGGAGGTAGTAGAAACGACAAGTATTCAGATTAACAGGGGGATTTTTCAAGGAAATTCGCTATCCCCTCTACTGTTTTGCATTAGTTTGATTCCACTATTCAAATAGTTGCCGAACACTGATTTGGGTTACAAGCTCCATGGTGATGAAAGTTGACCAGTATTACATTTGTTTTACATTGGCGATCTTAAAGTGTTAGCTAAGAATGAAGCGATTCTCTCCCAAATGCTGTCTGACGTCAGTGATTTGAGCAACACCATCTGCATGAAATTTGGTCTTGACAAAAGTGCAAAAGTCAATTTAAAGAGAGACAAAGTGACAAACGTTAGAGAGAACCGAAGTTGGCATGTGGTGTGATTCAAGATCTTGAGCCAAATAAAACATACAAATATCTAGACATTGAAGAATGTGAGAACATCTCGACCGACACAATGAAAGAGGGAAATTGCAGGGAGTATTACGGAAGAGTGAGACTTGTTCTGCTGTCCGCTCTGAACTCCAGAAAAAAAATCTGCAATAGGTAGTTTGGCGTTGCCTGTAGCATAGTACAGTTCGAAGAAATTCGACTCGTTGCTCGAAAAGCCACAAAACTGCTTCCAATGCATCCTATCGTCCACCCTCGAGCTGTTGTACATAGGCTTCATGCGTCACGTAAGGAAGGGCCGACACACACCGGCATCAACTGATGTCACTGCAGCGCCTCTAACCGGGAGGTCCTAGGTTCGAGTCCTGATGGCGGCAGGATATTAGACACTAGCTGTTCAGCTAGGTCCAATTCAGCTGCTGTCTGCAGGAGAATTCTAGCGGCACGGCTGCTCTGATCGGTAGTTTTCCGTGGTTCCTCCGATCAACACCAGGCGAATGCCGGAGCAGTACCCTACCAAACGGGCCACGGACCGCGCGCGATCTGTCCTTCCTCTTCCTTGTCCTATCCTCTCCCCTTACACACTCACTTACACTAACATGCACTACACTACCACATATCCCGGGAGACCGGTCGGGAGCTTAGAGCTTGTCCCGGCTGGGTCGGTGCCCCGCTGCTGGGAGAGTCCTGGTTAGGGGGAAACCCCACCAGCCGACGGTAGGTCGGCGCCGGATCTCGCCATTCAGCTGGGGAAGATCACCGCCATCTCCCGAGAAAAAAAACATGCATTACACTAACGGGACTAATGACCGAAGTAGTTGACGCGCACGGAAACACGAAAAAATCAATCAATCAATCAACCGGGACACACTACAACCTTCGACCACGCACTCGAGGTAAAAATTGAGTAAATATATAGCAACTACAGTCAGATGCAGCAGAAAAACTTTCGTGTAGGTACTAGCAAAAAATAAACATTCTTCACCATAATGTTCAATCCCTTTCAAATAAAAGTTTATCGAGGCAGCTCTACAGAGCGATCTAAATCAAATGGATGTTCTTTGCTTTACAGAACATTGGTTATCTCCTAATGAACTTAGCATTTTACAAATTCCAAACTTTTACCTCTCAGGCTTTTATTGCGGAGAGAGTGAATCGCATAAAGGTCCTACGTATGGGGGTTCCTGTATTTACGTTAGAAATAATATTGATTCTATCCCCTTGGCGGAATTAAATGTGTATTCCATTGAAAATATTTTCGAAATTTCTGTTGTACATCTTACTTCACTCAAAGTGATAATACTTTGCATCTACAGGCCTCCAACAAAGAGAACTGCAGATTATATTTTGTTCTTAGAAAACCTGGAGATAACACTTAACAAAGTCAGCAATCGCTCTTTTCAATCCATTGTTGTATGCGGAGATTTTAACATTGATTTTCTGGTCGAATCTCTTGAGAAAGAAATGTTTCTCAATTTAATTAATTCCTTCAATTTAGACATTACAATTAATGTACCTACACGGATCACACAAAATTCGATGAAGGCAATTGATCAAATTATAATTAACAAAACTACTAGTCGATATGAAGTTGAAACAAAAGATTTAGGATACAGTGACCACGATGCACAAATTCTTACCATTATAAGAAATGCGATCACTGACACAATAAATAATACACGTATGACTAGATTGTTTACAAAAAGTAAAATAAAATTATTCATTGATTACTTGATGCAGGAGTCATGGGAAGCGGTTTATAATGCTGTTGATACAAACGACAAATATATTTCTTTTTTTTTCTACTCTTTCATTTCATTTTAACACTTGCTTTCCTCTTCAAAACAGAAAATTAAATATTTCACGGAAAACCAATTCTTGGATAACACAAGGGATTAGGACATCTTGTAAAAACAAGCGAATTCTTTCTTTCATTTCTAAACGTCATAACGTATCTTAAGATTTCCTTATCTACTTTAAAAAATACAAACCATTGTTACGAAAAGTCATAAGGCAGGCTAAAATCATGAAACACGATCAGGATATTTTGAACTCAAAAAACAAAAAAACAAAAGCAATGTGGAATATAATAAAAAATACGACCAAATCAACTAGAAACCCTGTAGAGAATGTTGTTTTAAAATATAACGATATAAATGTGAACGATCCGGCAACAGTCGCTAGTCTCTTTAACCAATACTTTTCGAGAATTGCTGCCGATCTCACTAAGGGTCTTCAGGCACAAAATTCAAAAACGGACAGTTCACCCAAAATTTTAGACACGATGATCGTTTCCGAAACTTCTTCCTATGAAATTCTCAAAATAATCGGTAAACTAAAAAATAAATATTCGTCCGGTTTAGATGAATTCTCGGATTCTTTGTTAAAGACCTGTGCGTATGCCATTACACCCGTTAACTCACATATATAATGCATCTCTATCTACCGGAACGTTTCCAGATACTTACAAAACAGCTAAAATTAAGCCGCTCTTCAAAAAAGGCAACAAAAATTAAATTCAAAATTATCGGCCCATTTCTCTTCTATCAGTATTTTCAAAAAGATTAAAGAGACTTTTTTGCGTACAAATGGAAACGTTTCTCAATAAACACGACGCGCTTTCAGATTGCCAACATGGATTTAGAAAATCAAAATCAACGGAAACAGCTATATTTTCTTTTCTTAAAGATGTCGCCTCATCATTGGATCAAAACGAGGCACCTATTGGATTATTTTTAGATCTCTCAATAGCTTTCGACGTCATTGATCATGACATTTTACTTTCAAAATTACCTTCATATGGAATCAGTGGTATTGCTCTCGATTGGTTATGTTCGTACCTTAAACAACGATCTCAGAGAGTGGAAATACTGGAATGATGGAACATTACGTACGCACCTTTCCGACTCTTTGCCCATTACACGTGGAGGATCGATTTTAGGCTTTATTCTGTTCCTACTTTACGAAAACGATATGCCCTCGACGATTCGAAACGGAAGATCGGTTCTCTTTGCGGATGATACGAACATCCTTTGTAATAAAGAAACCGTAAATAGTACAATATCAGATGTTTCAAATTGGTTCCGAAATAACAAATTAATAGTAAACTAAAAGAAAACGGTTTTAATGCAGTTTTCCATTTCAAATAAACAATTCTGTGCTCCATTGAAAATGAACGGTGTACCATTAACTGATGTTAAAGCAACTAAATTTTTAGGTCTCTCAATTCAGTCAAACCTTAAATGGAACGTCCATTTAAATGAATTGAACACAAAATTAAGTTCATTATGCTACGCGTTCAGAATTCTTGCAAATTCAGTCAGCATTCATACTGCTCGTTGTGTATATTTGGCGAATGTCCATTCCCGCCTGAGATATGGCATAATATTCTGGGGAAATACTTCTTATTGCCCCCAGACGTTTAGATTACAAAAACGAATTGTACGAATAATAACCAAATCCCACCCACGTGATTCATGTAAGCCTCTCTTCATTAATCTAGGAATTCTACCATTACCGTGTCTTTTTATTTACGAATCAGTGGTTTTGTAAAAAATGACTTGCTTAAGGGCGGGAATATATTTTCAGAAAATGCCGAAGTCTATTACTATAACACTCGACGTAGAAATCATATTCATCAGGTGACAGTATCAACAGCTCATTACCAAAAATTCACATACAATACATGTACATTATTTTACAACACTTTGCCAGATGACGTTAAACGATGAAATTCGATAGAAAAGTTTAAATCCCAAGTGAAATCGTTTTTGCTGCATAACTGTTTCTATACAATTAGAGACTATACTGAGCATCACAAGAAAAGTAACATTAATTTTAACAATGATACATAATGCATTATTTACCATTTGGACTGTATAAATGAGTATAAACAACCTGTAACAACTATTGTAACACAGCTTCCGGGTCAATGACCCCCATCTCGATCGGGTTTTTCGTCCAGTTTCCCTGATCCATTGAGCAAATGCTGAGATGGCCCCTTGTTTTGCTTCTGGACATAAATGTAACTTCATTTTCTGTGCACGTCTTCTAGAATTCAGTGGGAAATACAATTATTCAAATTATCGTTTCCATGTTGTCGCGGCAGGAAGTATTATTCCCAAGGAAAACATGGATAAGAGCCAAAATTTATTGCTTATTTATCCTTGAAAATAGATTTTATTACATGGGAGGGTTTTTTTTCGCAAAATGTTAGTAGTATATGACTTAATGTAGGGATCACAGAATTTTGAAAATGTGCACACAATTCACTTTTCCCCATAGCACGTCATACGCAGTTTTTAACTGTTTTTTTGGCCTAAAATAAATAAATAAAATAAGGAGGAAGAGGTCTCAGAAAAATTGAAGCCTCCTGGCGCAACGCAATAGTCGGGATGAGAAAGTATCGTGTCACTTATTATGAAGACACATTAATAAGGTTGGTCATTAAATCTGACCGAAGAATGGGAAACAGAGGCATTGTAAGTGTAACAACAAGCATTGCGAAGAAAACTATGAAAGACTCGCAGAATAATATAGACACAGATGCGACTTAACATGGAATGTGACATACAAATATGTTAAAGAAATCGTGGCGAGACAAAGCACTCCATCGACGATACCTAAAAAAATGGACAAGGTGCAGATCAATAATAGTAGTTTATGCAATTAGTTTATAATGTTAAGCTTTATTGCATGAGTACATGTTTTGAAAACGAGCGACGTTAGGAGCGAGTTTTCAAATTTGTACGAATGCAATAAAGCAACATTATAAACGAGTTGCATACGCTATTTTTTTGTATAACAGCATTATAAATTTACAAGAGAATCAAACTTAATTTCGCGAAACAACTTTCTTCTGACGTCTCGGGTGCTTGACATCCAATGCCCTCTGGAAATCAAATTCAAGATGGCATTGTTGACATCCGTGCGAGAAAACGGTGGTCGGCTGTTCCGTCTTCTTCTACCTCCCCACGATTCTCTCGCTACAATTGGCTGAATGTGTGATGACGCAATCATTCGTGCAGTAAAATCTAATACGTCATCATTTGTGAAGTAAAAGACCCTTTTATGAACGATTTCTTGCCCCAGAAAATGACGTTTATAATGCTGGTATACAAAAAAGGTCATTTATGTGGCTTGAAAGGGGGAGAATAAGTCAGAATCGGAAGCAGTTGTAATAGCTGATCAGGATCAAGCGTTGAGAACACGACATTATGATAAAGTTGTTCTCAAAATTTCTCAAGTTGGTAAATGTGGCATTTGCCAGGAACAAGTAAAACCATTGATCATATCGTCTCAGCTTGTCTAATTCCAGTATCACATATCCCGGGAGACCGGTCGGGAGCTTAGAGCTTGTCCCGGCTGGAGCGGTGCCCCGCTGGTGGGAGAATCCTGGTTAGGGGGAAACCCCACTAGCCGACGGTAGGTCGGCGCCGGATCTCGCCATTCAGCGGGGAAAGATCACCGCCATCTCCCGGGGGGAACATGCACTACACTAACGGGACTAATGACCAGAGCAGTTGACGCGCCCGGAAACGCGAATAAATCAATCAATCAATATAATTCTAGTGAAGGCCTAATTCCTGAAAAGACACGAGAGGGCGTGTAGTTACCTCCACTGGGAGATCTGTAACGCCCTCGAAGTTCCAAACACATGCTCCAAGTGGTATGAACATTCACCAAAACAGGTGATGTCTGTTGGACTGTATACAATATTGTACAACCAACAAATTGATACTGATTACACGATAGCGGCAAACAAGCCGTATATTGTTATCCACTATTTGGAGAAAAAATCATGTTTACTTGTAGATATTGCTGTGCTGTGCGATCAAAACGTCGTTTCTAAAGAGGCAGAAGAACGTCATAAACACAAAAATTAGAAAATCGACAGCATCCGAATGTGGGGCATCAATGCACAGATCTTGCCGATAATTATCGGAACTATGGGGTTTGTTCCGCACAATTTGTGTAAGAACTTGACTAAACTCCTAGGTCACTCAAAGGTCTGGGAAGTGTAAGACAACGCTTTATTGGGAACAGTCCACATTTTGCAGAAAGTATTCTAGAGGCACCGATATTTCCTAGATATTCTCCTCAAGAAGCTGGTTGCAACCGTAGTAGATTTTATATTCAACCGACTCATAAGATCTTTAGTCGAGAATTAGAGGAATAATAATAATAAATGTAAATGTTCCTGAGATTGTACGAAAATATTGATTCTCCACAATGTCTTCTTAAATAATGTTAAAAATTGAATGAGCATGGCTTGAAAACCAGAAGACATTTGGCAGTATAACCTCACGATTGGAAAGGAAAATCTCTGGAGATCGATTTCGTCTTAGACTTATTGAGTTTTGTAGGACTAGTATGAAATTAAGTTCCAGGTTACTTATTTACAGCGGACAGCACATAGTAGAAACCAGAAATATTCATATAACCGGGGGAACTTTTCAAGAAGATTCCCTATGCCATTTTACCTTAGTTTATTTCCACTACTAGAATATTCCTGACTTCAGTTACAAGCTCCATGGTGGTGAAAGTCCAGTAACATTATTTTTATCTGGATGACCTTAAATTGTATGAATGAAGAGATTCGCTCCCGCATGTCCATAATAAATGAATTCGGCAAGGACATCTGCATGAAACCTGGTCTTGAAAAATGTGCAAAAGTGAACTCAAAGAGAAATGATGGTAGTACGTATTCAAACAGATATGCGTACAATGAGTCAAGACCTTGAGACAAGAAAACCAACACCTATAAAAGCATGGAATAAAGTGACATATAAAACGATATAATGAGGGATTTCGATACGAGTGTTACTGAAGAGGCCGCTCTGAACTCGTGGAAAAAAATTCCACAATTGGTAGTTTGGTGGTGCCTCAAGCCGAGTACAATTTCGGACTGGAGGAGAGAACAGAGCAAGGATTTTGAAACATAGCTCGAAAAATAGAAAACTGCTTATAATGCATCAGGTTATATATCCTCGAACAATACATGGGTTACAGTATGTTTCATGTAAAAGAAGGAGGGAGAATAATAATTATTCAATTATTGAAGCCTCCTGGCACAAAGCAATAATCGAAATGAGAAGGTATGTAGTCAGTCATCAAGATGAGCCACTTATGGGATGGTCAATAAATTTTACCGAAAGAATGGGAATAGAGACACTGTAAATATAGCAAGGTACATTGCGCAGAAAACTAAGCAAGACAGACAATGAACTGGTGACGCTACTTGACATGAAATGTCAGATACAAAAAATATTAAAAAAATCGTGGAAAGACAAGCCATAGACAAAATATAGGCAATACTTCAAAAGAATGTACAAGATATAGGTAAACAACCACAAAAAATTTATGAGACTTGAGAAGAGTTAAACAAATAACTTTAAAAATTTCCTTTGACTGATTTCTCTGTAGTTTATAGTCCAAAGAATAAGCAGGGTAAATGGTACAATGATTGGCCACCCCCAGTGATTGGCCACTCCAACAATAATTGGAATTATCGCTTGTTCTAACACCGTTTTATAATATTTTGCTCATAAATGGCGCGAAGGGATGCTTTCTGAGTATTAGATAATGTTTAATTAGACCGTAAGAGTGCAACTGTTGCCAATACGGCAAATGCTTGTTGACAGTGCGGTGTGTGTTCATTGTAGTACGTAAAGGTTTCTTAAGATTTTCTTTAGAAACCTGATATCGGAAAGTGCTCTTTGTTGATTACGGCGGTAAGCAAATTACAATTATGTCAGAAAGCACAAATCTTATTGAGTGACAATGATATCAGTTGAAAATGAGAAGCCTAGCTTTGCGTATTTAGTGGCGTAGGGGGTGGCCAATGACTCTCTTCGATAGTGTGAGGATTGTGTTATTGGCACATAGGTAAATCCTGTGTGGGCCTGAAATAAGTGATCTTATAATGCCAAAGAAGCCAAAGCACGTGTATGATGCCGGAGACATGGCAAATGCCATCAAATGTGTTAAAAATAACGGGACATCTGTGCGTTCTGATGCAAAATCATTTGGTGTTCTCAGAACAAGTGTCGTGCAGTGTGGTTTAAATAATCCACATCACAGAATAGCTCTAGGTCCTGACACTGTTTTATCCAAAGAAGAAGAAGAAGCCAGTCTAGTTAGTTGGATACTATAACTTACCAGGAAAGGCTTTCTAAGGAAGAAGGAAGATCTATAAAGTAACTTTCAACAATTTTTAGCTGCTAAAGCAAGGCTCAATCCGTTCAACAACAACCGTCAAGGAGAAGGCTAGGTCAAGCCTTTTTAAGAAGACATCCCACAATCACTACACGGACAAGTGAAGCAGTTACAACCGCTTATTCGTGTGGCAACGAAGAAGACATCAGTATGTGATTTGAAGAAGTTATAGGTTATATAGAGGTAAGTAACTTGGATGACGAAATAAATGATCCTACAAGGGTCTCTATTGGAGAGTGGAGGGATGACAAGCGAGATATTCTACGAATATATTTGAAACGTATTCCACCCATTTCTACATAAAAATTGCCATTACACTCCCTCTGATTCCATTCGTGGGCGTCCAGAAGACACTTCTGAATTAAGTCGAATTTGCTCAGATTTGAAAATCGAGGATATTGTATTTTTCCTCAACAACATTTATATAAAATATTAAAGTTATATTTAATCTGCATCTTACAAATTGTGTGTTCATGGGCAATATAATAATTAATTAAAAATATCGTTATACTAGTTGTTTCTGTTAAAAATAATTGAGTGGTCAATCACTACTTACCTGTGGTCAATCACTGTACAAAATGACACGTTTTTATTAAAAAAATAATTAATAAGATAAGATTAATTTTCCGATAGAAATTACGGTTGGGATAAGTAAAAGGATTATTGGACAGTAGGAAGTTGGTGGCAAATTTTCAAAATTTTTGTTTTCAAGTGAGTTAATGCTGTCACAATTCTTAAGTGGACAATCACTGTACCGTTTACCGTACACATTGTTTTACAACTCCAATACTCTCCGCCTCTTTTCGACCTTGAAATTTTAAATGTCTTTGAAGTCCCACTCCTTTCCTTGGTGCCTGCTGCGAAAAATATTATTTCCTCTACAATCTCTCGATGCTATTTGACTTGCTACGGGCACTGACCATTTACAGCACTCCCGAAGGCCGAGCCCGATCGTCAGCTGTACTGTTTACAGCCTGCCTCTAGTGAATACTAACAACTGCCGTGTGCAGGAATTAACATTTTTACCATTTACTGTGTATTTTATTTTTCATCATTCAGTGTACCATTTCTCAGAAGCTACCTAAGATATTGGTGTAACTTTCTCTACTCATTCCAAAAACAATTCAAAAAACTGAATCAATCGGATTTGCCATTAATTTCTGTGACTGTGTTTTTGTTCTGCAGAATGTACACTATGTAAAAACTTGTCCAAACTCCCACATCATCCAAAAACCCAAAACTGAGAAGTCAAGGCGAAAGATGCAAATGTCGTGAAAAGTCCATATTTTGCACAAAGAATTGTAGAGGCACCAATAAATATTGAACCACGAAAACCCCGGTCAGGATGGCCGATCCGGGGATCGAATCCGGGCCTTCCGACTGCGAAATCAGCGCGTTATGCACTGAGCCACTTCGCTCGGTTTATTATTATTATTATCATTATTATTATTATTATTATTATTATTATTATTATTATTATTATTATTATTATTATTATTATTATTATAGACCAGGAAAGCTCGAGTGAAATGACAGGACTCTCGCCAGAGGAGCATACTCATAACATGAAAATGGCACATGTGGCAGTAATGAAACAATGTATAAAGTTAATTTGTAAATAAGGCCATATTCACGTGTCAGTTTACTTATAAAATGACTCTCCCTTGATACGAAACTGAATCAATAGAAGACAGACGTAGACTCACGTTAAAACAATATTGTTATAAAGCGTTCAAAGGTGAAAAATTCTGAGCCCAAAATTATAATGAAATAGGTAACATCCTAATATTTGGGTCTTCTTTAGGTGAAGTTTAATAAAAATTTTCTGTACTCGAGTGGGAGCAGGTGGTCCAATTAAAACTCAAGAAATCGAGTGGGAATCTAAAGCAATTTCATGACAGGATACATTCATTGAATAATTTTCGAGTGAAATTAATACGGGGGAAGAGTTATGAAAACATGGAGTACGCCAAGTAGAAAAACGAGGCTTACCATCAGGCTGGAAAGAGGTACACTTTCCTTACGTGGAATACTGTTGGCGGGCGACCTGCAGTCCAACATTCATGTATTGCACCAGGTTGTTATAAACTCCAAGAGTGTAAGCAACTTATTTCATACATATCAGAATGAGATCGTAATAATTCCTAACCAAGCTGTCATACCAAGAGAATAAATAACTAACAATATTTTTTTATTTCCTTGATGGGGTCTGGCTCTATGATCTTGCTCCATTCTCTGGCCAGCTGCCATCTATCGTCACCCAAAGTACATTTTTTGACATTTTCTCAAGTTTTTGCTTTTCTAATAGTACAACCGACATATTACTTCAAGAATATTAAAGAAGAGTAAATCTTCGTCCTAAATGGAAATTTTCACTGAAAAATTTTGAAGCTGTTTTTAAGAAAATGGCGATTAAGCATTACTGTAAATGTGATATTTGAAGTCTTTTCACACGATTCTATTGACTTATCAAAAAATTTCATTTGAAGTCATTTGAAGCATTTCTACTCACAAATGTAGTATTGTATACAAATAGATAGAAATGTGCATAGTAACAGCGTGAGAGATATTTGAAAAAAAATACATTTGCGTATTTTTTGAAAAAAACAAAAATATATACCAAAATTAACTTTAGGTTATATTAAACAGTGCAATTAGCACTATCCATTGGAAAAATTTAAAGAAAAAAATTGGAGCCATTTTTAAGAAAATGGCGTTTGAGCGTTTCTGAAAATGTGGAATTTTGAGATAATTTTTACAGAAAACTGTTGAGTTTTCGAGAAACTTTATATGACGTAAGTGAAATCACATGTACTCATAAATACAGGTATAATAATACCTGTATAATAATGTGAAGAAATCTTCACTAATGTAAATATTACCGACGTGAGAGACAAGTCAAAAAAATTACATATTTGTAATTTTTCACAAAACAAAAGAGTCTATCAATACGGCGTTTATGTCATCGGATTGGATGCATTTGGTAGTACTTCTACCAAACATTTAAAGAAAAAATGTTGAGCATTTTTTAGAAAATCTTGTTCTTGTAATTTTTTAAAATTGTAAATATTTCACGCTCTATTGCACGAAAACTACTAAAATATTCAAAAAAGCCTTCATGACCTTTACGAAAGAACTATTTATGGGAAACATATTTCATTTGAAGGAAAAATCTGTGTCTTCAATTTTACAGTTGAGGGAAGACGCCGAAAAAATTCAAACTTTTGCAACTTTCGAAAATTCAATTAACAGTGAAAATCGGACCTATTCCACCGTTATAAGCGTATTTTACTTTATTCTTACAAGAAATTAAAAGACAAAATTTGGAGCCGTTTTTGAGAAAAGATTGAAAATATTCGGCGGGCTTCATGTAAAGTACCCTCAAATTTTAAACAATGTCTTTCAAAATTCCATAGCTTCAACTAGAGCGAGATGGACGGGGGTTTCTTTAATTTGGAAAAGATCGTACGTGTGGTTTAGGCGCTAGTAGTGTTCACTGACGGACAGTCAGACAGACGGACGGACGGACGGACGGACGGCACTACAGACGAACAGACAGATACAGCAGACGAACGAACAGACAGACAGACGAACAGACAGACAGACAGACGAACGAACGAACGGGCAGACGAACGAACGAGACAGACAGACAGACAGACAGACGGGCAGACGGACGGACGGACCCGGACGGACGGACAGTTGCGAAACGGTGAACGAATTTACTTTCAATTGTTTTTCGGCATCAAAGACTACAAAACGAGGATTCTGGCTATAAGTGTTTCCACATGAAAAAAGCCCTAAAAAATTCAAGATGGCGGAGTTTCGGCCCTGCCAACCTCATCGAAATAAAACGCGAAAGCGCCGACGCGACTTGTTTAATGTAGTACGTAGTGGCCTTCAAAAATCCAGATATGCTGAAATGATTTGTTAATATTGTTTTACGACTTATAAATCGCAACAGGCATATGGTAAAATAATTTAATTTATAATTTATATATGAAATTTGTTTTTATTAATTAATTATATTAAATATAATACTTTTAATTAAATTACTTATAAATTTAAAAATATTTGAACTCTCAGAATTAATAAAATTTTATTGAAACTGAAGAATAAATGAAATAGTTATGTTATTTTATTATACAATAGGAAAAAAGGTATAAACAGGGGATTTATAGAATAGAGATGAAATGAAATACAAGACTCAAAATAATTTTAATTTTCCAACAGTACACAATGAAGTGAAATAAAACTATTCTTTACTGAACTAGAAATATTTGTATAATAATAGTTTTATACACGTAATATCGACACATGACCACGATCAAAGCATATCTAAGGAATGAACAAATCTACTGTATGAAAATGACAATGTTTGAAATTTCATGAAAATTGAATTGATCAGATATATGATTTGATATAATGTGAAGGTTCAGAAAAGAATAAACTGATGCACCGTGGTCAATTTTAATGACAAATTGCAAGGAGCAGTCATTAAAATTTCTTGAACACCGATGGTCCACAGCAATTTATTTTCACAAAAATTATTGAATTTTTACAACAATTTTAAAGCCTAATGCCCCTGGGCTTACAAACATTACAAAACATCCTGGCATTTACCTTAAGTGGTCAGGGAAAACCAGGGAAAACAAAGAAGTATGCTACCATATATATAAAAAAATTGAATAAGAAAGTGAATTAATCCTCAATTGGATTGTAAAAATATTATCATTAAAAATCAACGTTAAGAAATTTGGCTGACTTTACAAATTAATAAACTACTTTAAAATTTTACATATATTGATAGCATACCCATCCTTCCGATCAGGATGACGACTGAGGGCTGATTTCTAGCATGCATACAGAAACATAAGTCAAAATAATGGAGACATTTACAATACGTGAAATAATATACATAAAACATTCCATATTTATAAAATGAAAAATCCGGTAGACACAGCAACCCTGCAACATAGAACAATCAATGCAGTATCTATTGTCTAATCATGATAAATTCAATAAACAGACATGTTATTGTTATAGCACTCGTACATTTATTATCCAAAAAAGAATACTGCGAACAATGACCAGCACTCATAAGCTGGAGTCTTGCAAACCCTTGTTCAAAAAATTAAGGATTCTTCCACTACCGTGCATGTACATATTTGAAATAGTTGTCTTCACAAAGAAGATTCTCGTGGAAAACAAAGACACTTTCACTCTAAATTCAGGTGTACACAACTATAACACTCGACAAAAGGATAACCTACATGTTCCCCATTCTGAAACTACACTTTATTAAAAAAGTACCCTAATAGAGGGCATTACACTTTACAACAAATTGAGCCATGATATTAAAGATATGAATACAATACATAGATTTAAAAGTAAATTGAAAGCTTTCCTGCTTAACAACATATTCTAGTGTGAAGGAATACACAAATCACACCACTACCTCCCTTAAAAAACAAAAATAAAAATTCTAATCCCACTGATTCTCTGTTTCATGTTGACTGTTCAAGTTGAAGCAAAGAAAAAAGAACTGGCATATCCCGTCCTGCCTGTGTTAAATTGCAGTTGGACTGATGTAGAAGGAGAATGCCAAACCAAAATTCTATTTCCTTCATCCTGAATTTGCTAAATGCACTAGGCATCATTAATATCATTAAATCATTTCTGAATGAATAGTATTTTATTATTAGTATTGTTACTATTATAATTGATATTACTATTATTAGAATTGTTATTATTATTACTATTATTATTATTATTATTATTATTATTATTATTATTATTATTATTATTGAGTATTGTAAGATCAATGACCAACTTGATCAGGGTTTTTTGTCCAGTTTCCCTTGATCCTTTGAGCAAATGCTGAGATGGTTCCCCTTGTTTTGATTTCTGGACAGTAAATGTAACTTCACTCTGCCATATCTGACTCGTCATACACGATTGAAATTGTATCTGTGACTCAATAAATATTATTATTATTATTATTATTATTATTATAAGATCAAAAATTATTCCGAGGAAATTATGTTCTTGCAATGAAAAACAAAAAATTAAAAAAGGACATTATCACATTTAAATAAAAAAAATTGCTACTTAACTTATATATTACTTCGAACTCCAGTAACATATGAAAAACGAAATTGTCCAGAAGAAAAGTTGGCCCAAGAATTTTTGCTTCACATTACAGTATTCAATATAATATGTAACCAAAAAAAAAAAAAACCTACAAAACCAATAAAATTTACAAACATAAATAGAAAATCATTGAAAAATAACTTAAAATGAAATGTTAATTACCAAAAAGTAATATAGCACATCAGTAGTAAACATTAAATTTTACTCTATATCATGCCAAATAATATCATGAAATAAGTACTTACTAATTTCACTTAACTGATTACCATTTGAACAAAACATCTAAATAAAATGATGTATGTTCTGAACTCCATTATTGCATATCTGAAACATTTATTAATGTAATGTATGTTTCACACACATGCTAAATCTTTCAAGTGTATTCATTTATATCATTTAGCATCCGTACGTAAACAGAACACAAACTCAGAGGCATTGGCAGTAATGATTAATTGTATTACACGGATAATGTAAAGGAAATTGATTAACTGTTAATTCATTGGGGTTAATTAATGTTAATGAAATGGTGCTCTTAACTAGTGTCTTCGGTTGAATTGAGAAGGCAGGAGGTCACTCAGGATCTCACACTCATTAAAACTATTAATGCACACTCACTGCAATAACCACAATTCCATAATCGAGTTTATTCTAGCTATACCTTTTCTGGGGCACAGTGTAACCAAATTTGTTCTTAATCTTGACTTGGTGGTTGCTTTACGGGGGCGGGAGTTTTATAATTTGAGGCACATCTGAAATATTGAGTTACATATTTCACAAGAATATCACTTTTGTTCCAAACACTTTAATGCTTACTCACTGTTTTCACTTTTGCAACCCTACTCGATCCAAACACACAACTGAAGCACTGGCAGGAACAATTGACTGTAATGTAATAATATTAATGTAACAACTTGCAATAACCACAATTCCATAATCGAGTACATTCTAGCTATACCTTTTCTGGGGCACAGCTTAACCAAATTTGTTCTTCATCTTGACTTGGTGGTTGCTTTACGGGGGCAGGAGTTTTATAATTTGAGGCACATCTGAAATATTGAGTTACATATTTTACAAGAATATCACTTTTATTCCGTCGTGTAATATATGAATATATTTCAATAAAATAATTATGATTCACACACACACACACATGTTCATTGTGAAGACGTTCTTGAGGCATGCAATAAAAAGTCAATAATTATTATGACATTGATGGCTTACCCCCACAATTACAGCTACCTTTGCAATGACACTGCTCTCAGGAAGTTTCACTTCTTTACGAGAATTTTTCTCGCTCTTGTACTTATAAACATTCAGAAGGACCTGCCTTTCACCACTCGATAAAATCCACTTCCCCTTCTGCTTCACTGGAGAGTTATTTCTGGAATTACCTGACATTTCTAAAAATGTCAAGCCCAGCACACAATAAGATTTCCCTTAGGAAACAATTCGCGCACGCATGCGGCTCACTCGCATAAGCTCACAATCTCTACACAACGCTTTGCTGGTTGAAACCGTTGAAGTTGGCACAAATTCATTTCGCTCGCATGCATGCCAGTCTCCAGCCAAAAAAATGTCCCTGGCAGCTATACTTCCATTACGTGGGGAATTTACGTTGGGGTTGGCACCTACTTTCTCCAACCTAAATGGTAATCAAAAGTCCCTAAGTCAATGTAGTTTGTATGGCGGGTGGTTTACGGGAGGTTGGTATTGCCAAGCTCTCTGGGTCACATCTTACGTGAAATAAATCTTA